>JANBTD010000062.1:0-10104 GCA_027578595.1 Coemansia sp. RSA 1836 | reverse complement strand
AAAAAATGTCGCTCTCGGTTAGGCTCGAACTAACAACCTCCTGATTAACAGTCAGACGCGCTAGCCAATTGCGCCACGAAAGCAACTTGTTTGTCGATCTAACTGATCTTCTTGCTTCGTAGCTTTATTTCTACACTTTTGTGCACTGGGCTTGCTATTGTGTGTTTGGCGAGTGCCGCATAATTTTTTTTCTTCTTTTTTACTTGGCCATCTCTTTTTCTTTGGCATGTGCCAGTCTCTATTACTACATGAACGCTTTTTCTCATATCTCTCACAGCCGCTGTGTCTAGCTACCTGCTCGCCTTTGCCGGCTCAATCGCATCTTCCTTGAACAAAAGAATGCCTGATGCCGAGCGTTGGGGATGCGCTGTCTTGAGATGCGAGGAAAACGGAGAGCAATCTCCCTCCCTTCTTTGCTCACAGAGCGCCGTGCTGTGATTTCCTCACCCCCCAAAGCGCCGCTATCCCGCCCGCCTGCCGTCTCCTCCACTGCGCGCATCGGGCAATAAAGGGGCAATCGGGCAAAGAAGGCCACATACATTTGTCCCAAGAGGAACGGACGGACAGATTGCTTGCCTTGCTTATCTGTCTCATCCATCTCTGCTATTGCCTCTCTCTAATATCGCCTCCTATTGTTCTCTTTTCTCCCTCATCTCTGCACTATCCGGCTCTAGGCCTAGCTCTGGCTCCGCAGTCGCTCTCGCTCAACTATAGCACTAATACCTTTTCCATAGCGACGACGACACATTGGTGCATATGCCACGGCGCTGTTCCGCTGTGCTGGCTGCGCTCGCCACGCTTCTGACACTCGGCGCTGCATTTCCCGCCTTTAACACACGTAAGCCAAGCCAACACATACCTCCTCTCTCCCAATCAATCGGCGCTTGCTGCACTCTCCTCCCTCACGCACGCTTTGTAGCCAGGCAGAATGTTCTGGCTAGCCGCAGCTTCACTTTGCATGTGGGCTTGCTCGCCACATGACCGAGGGAGAGAAAGAGAGCTAAGGTTACATCGCCAAACCACCCACCTTATTTATTACCGTGGCTGACTGACTGACTGACTGACTGACTGACTGAAAACAAACGTTCGCGTGTAGCCAACAGCGTTGATGTCAGCGGCAAGACGTGCCCGCTGCTCGATCGAGCTGGAATGAGCTGCCCAGTGCTCTGCGTACGCAGCTTTGACGACTGCCCAACGGCGATCAAGCCCGCTAGCTGCAGCGGCAGCCAGCAGCTTTGCGACGACGGATCTTGCCATGGCAGATGTAGTGGCGTAGTCAATCCGTGCCTGTGCGGGTTTGCCGAGTCTGACATGGCCGGCGGCGTCTACAGGGCATGCCCGGCGTATGGCAGCACAGTCAGCATCAGGCGATATGACCCCAGCATAAAGCAGCAGCAGCTCGAATTCACTTGCGCGCAGGCGTGGGGCATCGCGGCAAGCAATGCCACCGCAGACGGCGGAGCGGGCATTGCTGCGTGGGCGAGCAACTCGACAGACGCAATGCTGTGGAATGTGTGCCCGACGGCTCAGGAGCCAAAGCTGACCTTCAAGGAGGACTTTTGCTTGGCGTTCTACGGCATCGTCGGCGCAGAGGTGGTGCTCTACCTGGCGTGGCACATCTACAAGAGCATTCGCGAGAGACGCGCAGCATTTCTGCGGCAAGTCTGCTCATCCTCGCCGGCAAAGATGGCCGCTTCGGCAAGCAAAGATAGCAACGACAAGGGCATGGCGCTGTACAGCATCAGTGACAAGCGCGACTCCTCGGCCGAGGCATTTGACCTCACCGACGCCTACGACAAAGGCTCGGCTGCCCTGCTGCCAGACGGGATGATGCTCTTGCGCGGCTTTGACGGCGACGTGGGAGGTGCGGCTCTCTACTACCTGGCGCTGCTCAGCACATGCGGGTGGCTGGTGCTGCTGGCTGTAATCGTGTCGGACTACTACGGCAAAGTCAAGGGCGGCGTGGCGTACGGGCTGCTGGCCAACTCCACGACGTCAATGTACGTGTTCGTGTTTGTGTGGCACCTGGGTGGGCTGTGGATGATTACGATGCTAGCGTGCCAGAGCAAGCTGCGCAACTACTTCCGCATCGAGTGCGCACTGCCAGCGGCGCGCGTAGTCCAGGTCGAGCAGCGGCGCGCCGAGGTGATCCTGATGGAGGGCGAGCACAGCCAGCTGACGGCGCTGGTCAACGCCCTGCGTGATACCCTGGTGCAGCGCCTCCACTTGGACATTACTGCTGAGACGTGCGCGTTGCAAAGGGCGGCGGTCGGCGACTCTGGCGCGAAGCGAGAGTTTATAGAGTACCGGTGCACGCGGTACGTGCTGGACCAGGGCTCGGGCCGGTTCCAGAGCCACATGTTCAGCCTGGGCGACACGCACTGCGCCTTGCTCGAGAATCGCAGCGGGCTCAGCAGCAGCGAGGCCCAGCACCGCGGGTCGCACATTGGCGAGAACTTTATCCGAGTGTCGGTGCCCTCGTTCCCCGTGGCGGTGCTGCAAGAATTCTTCAGCTTCTTCTACCTCTACCAGCTGATGTGCCTGTGGGTGTGGTTCTACTTCAACTACTACAAGATGGCGCTCGTGCAGTTTGGCGTGATCGTCATCTCGGCGCTGATCAAGGTCATTATCCGCCAGCGCAGCGAGCTCAAGGTCAAGTCGCTGGCTGAGCACAAGAGCGTGTGCCGCGTGCGGCGCGACGAGCAGTGGGCCGAGCTCAACACGGCCGATCTGGTGCCAGGCGACGTGGTGGCGGTGGAGGACGGGATGGAGATCATGTGCGACGGATGCGTGCTGCAGGGCGAGGCCGTCGTGGACGAGAGCTCGCTGACGGGCGAGGCCAAGCCAGTGCGCAAGCTGGCGCTGAAGGACGATGCCATTCCGTACGACGTGGCTGGCGCGGGCAAGACGTACTCGGTGTTTGCCGGCACGCGAGTGCTGCAAAGCCAGGCGCAGAGGCTCGGCTCTGGCGAGCCTGAGACGCAGATACTCGTTATGCGCACGCGCACGGCCACCGACAAGGGCGAGCTGATCCAGCGCATCCTGTTCCCGACGCAGTACTCGTTTGTGTTTGACGAGCAGCTGCGCGTGGCGCTGGTGATCTTGCTGGCGTACGGCGGATTCGGGTTTGCTGTGACGATCTGGCTGATGGGCCATGATGTGACGTCGTGGTTCTATGGCGTATTTGTGATCTCGCAAGTCATATCTCCGCTGCTGCCCGCCGCGCTGGTGGTGGGCCAGTCAGTGGCGGCAGACCGGCTGCGACGCAAGCAGATCTACTGCGTGGACCTGCCGCGCATCATGATGGCGGGCAAGGTGCAGGTGTTCTGCTTCGACAAGACGGGCACCCTGACCAAGGAGGGCCTCGAGTTTCTTGCGGTCCAGCCCACGGTCCCATCGCAGCCCATACCAGAGTTCGGCGCTGAGGAGGCTGACTTGGCGCTGCTGTCGGACGTGGCGCAGCTGGGATTTGCGTCGTGCCACGCCGTGGCGGCCGTGGGCGGGCAATTGATCGGCAACCCCGTGGACGTCGAGCAGTTCCGCGCCACGGGCTGGACCCTGCAGCCCAGCGACGAGCACGTGGACACCCTGGTGTCGCCGTTCGCCGCCGACGGGCAGCAGCGCGTGGCGCACGTCCTCAAGCGCTTCGAGTTTGTCCACGCGCGGCAGTCGATGTCAGTGGCCGTGCAAGACGCCGCTACAGGCGACGTGCACGTGTTTGTCAAGGGCTCGTTCGAGCGCCTGCGCCACATGGCTGCGCCCGGGTCGATCCCCGCAGACTATGACGCAGTGGCTGCCAGGTGGGCGCGCGAGGGCTGCTACGTGCTGGCGCTGGCTCACAAGAACCTGGGTGCGGCCAAGGAGGTGGTGCGCCTGCCTCGCGAGCACATGGAGTCCGGGTGCAGCCTGGTAGGCCTGCTTCTCTTCCGCAACAAGCTCAAGGACGACACGGCGCAAGCAATTACCGAGCTGCGCGCTGGCGACACTCGCACGGTCATGATAACAGGCGACTCGGCCCTGACCGCCGTGTTCATTGCCAGGCAGTGTGGCATGGTCGGCGCAGCCGTGCGCGTAGTGCTGGGCGACATGGAGGGCAATGGCGATGGCGATGGCGATGCCCGGCGCCTGGTGTGGCGCGACACAGCCGACGACCGCTTGGTCGCCGACGACCTTGGCGACATTGACCGCGCCCTGAGCCAGGAGCACACTGAGCTGGCGGTAACTGCTGCTGCCTTCTCGCACCTCGTTAGCTCAAGCGCAGTCCGCAAGCTCCTCTTCAGCATCCGCGTCTTTGCCCGCATGACGCCGCTGGGCAAGGCCGAGTGCGTGCGCCTGCACATGGAGCGCGCTGTCACCGGCATGTGCGGCGACGGTGGAAACGACTGCGGCGCGCTGCGCGCTGCGCACGTTGGCCTGGCGCTGTCCGAGTCGGAGGCGTCGATCGTGTCGCCCTTCTCCAGCAGCAGCCGCTCGATCGGCTCGTGCGTGACGCTGCTGCGTGAGGGCCGCGCCGGCCTGGCGACGTCGTTTGCTGCGTACAAGTTCCTCATCAACTACGCGACGACCATGTCGATGCTCGAAATTACGCAGTTCTACTTCTCCGTCATCGTGCCGCAGGCCGTGTGGATCCTCATCGACTCGTTCATCGCAGTCGGCCTGTGCATCGCCGTGACGCAGGCGCAGACCGCCCGCACGCTTGCTCCCAGCCGCCCCACCGCTCGCCTCATTGGCTCGCACACCCTGGCTTCCATCTGGGGCCAGACCGCCATCAACTACGCCTTCCTTTTTGGGCTGATCGGCCTGCTGTTTGCGCAAGGCTGGTTCCGCTGCCACGAGTTTGACTCGCGAGACATTGACACCAGCCTCTGGTGGATCCTCGGCGACAACTACGAGTCGGAGCTCATCTCCATCGTGTGCCTGTTCCAGTTTGTGAACGCCGCCGCCGTGTATAACTTTGGCTACCGCTACCGCCGCTCCTGGATCACCAACTACTCGCTGGCCGTGCTGTACAGCGCGTTCGTCGCAGTCATCTCGGCGCTGGTCCTCGCTAACCCCAACCGCTTCAGTTGCATGTTCCGCATCAACTGCGGCAACCCCGATGTCTTGGTCGACCTGGGCTACGCGCGGCCAACGTGGCATATCACGCCCTACAACAGCCCCATTGGCCACAATGTCTTGCCTCACAGCTTCCGCTGGACCCTGTGGGCGCTGTGCATCACCAACACCATTCTCTGCCTTGTCTACGAGAAGCTCGTTGTGCTAGGCCCGGTTGGCAGGCGGGCCAAGCAGTGGTGGGCCACTCGCAAGGGCGACCGCAAGCTCAAGCTCAATCTGTAGCAGGCAGTGCCTTCAAAAATTATTTATTTGCTTAGTTTGACGTGTATGTGATGTTATTATTTTGTGCGCTGCTCACTGCCCATCTTCGCCCTGGGCGCTTGTGCTCCCTCCGCAGATGGTGCAGTTGCACTCGCGGTCGTGTGCACCCGGATTAAATCTACAGCCGTTGCTGCTTGAGTACATTTCCATGTTGTTTGTGCAAAAGAAAAAAAAAAAAGTCAAGTGGAGCGAAAGTGTGGTAGCGGGGAGAAAGTAGGGAGGACGGGAGACAGTTGGCACAAACTCTCTTTTTTTTTTCTGGTGCAGCCTTGACACTGAGAACTGAGCATGATGCGGCAGCTCTCCTTCCATTTATGCCAGTCGCGGGAAATATGCATTTGCCGTGCGTGCGTGTTCCTGAGGAATGAGAAGAAAAAAAACGACAATGAGTTACATTGTTACCTTTGGGATGTGTGGAAGACGGCGATGGTGATGGTGATGGTGATGATGATAATTGATATAGTTGACAAGTAGGAAAAATAGGCCGCACATCTTGCTAAGCGAGACAGAGCGATCCAGCCAGCGCCAGTGCCAGCGCCACAGGCACGCACATTGCTCCAAATGTCCGTCTGTTGCATGCTGCTCCGCTCTGGCTGGAGGTCGCCGTAGTGCTAGTAGAGCTTCCAAGCGTAAATACGTCGCTGTCAGATGCTGAAGACAATACCGATGCCGATGTTGTCGCGCTGGTGCTGCCTGGCTGTGGCCGACCACTACTATTGCTGCTGCTTGGTCGCGCTGTGCTGGCCGCTGAGCTAGAGCCGGGCGCAGTGGTCGTAGTTGGAGTAGCCGAACTTGCTGACGACGTCCGGGAAAACACCAGCGTCGACCCGGCAATTTGCGGATCAATCACCGTCGTATGCCCAATCTCGACCATCTCTTGCGCCAAGTGCGATACAAATGCCGGGTCAAACGTCTCTGGAATGACATCCGTGTTGAATATCGACGTCAGCTCGGAGTACGCCCCCGGAAGCGAGCTCTTTGCCTGAGCCAGCTGCGTTGACCAAATCGCTGCATAGCTTGTGTAGAACCCAGATATTTGGATAAACAGCTCGGCTGCGTCGTAGGTGCCTGGGTTGAACTGGAATTGTGCGCTAGCTAAAGGAAGCACCAGGAGGGCCGCCGCAACAGGGATAATGCGAGCCATATTGGCAAAGCTGACAAGAGCCCAAAAGTAGCAAGAAAGAAAGAGAGGATAGAGAGCTCAAGTGCAAATACGTGACTCCACTCCACTCCATTCCACTGCATTCATGTCACCTTCCATTAATAGGCAATTGAGCGCGCCCCCTATCCAAGTAGGCCGCTTAGCTGAAGGACAATGCCTGCAAGCAAGGAGCAGAGGGCGCCTAACGAGGGTCTTGTGCCCCTTGCTCCTTGCTCCTTGCATCCGATGGGCGGGTGAGCGTTTTCCCAGCGCGCTTTCCCGAGCAGCTCAGCGACAGGGACGCTGCCAGTAAAATAAAATAAAACAGGCCGCTTAATACCGAGACGCCAACAATAGCACGGCGTCCATCTATTTTTGCAAACAATGTCCACCAAGTGCACATGTCTGCACTCCTCTGCCCAGGTCATAGAATCACATCTGATCCTACAGCGGCAGCAGCAGCAGCAGCAGAAGCAGCAGAAGCACCACCAGATATGTTGACAATGGCCTCTTTCTTCATACTTCAGCCATCTCTCTTCAAATTGTTTTATAGTTTCTGTATCCGCCTTTATCTCTGTATATCTGCGCTTTATATCCACCACGTCGACGACATGCGATACTGGAGCTTGCTAGTCAGAGCGAGCCTCTCTCTCCTGTCTCTGCTAGCAGCACCCGCCCTGGCCAGCCAGGCCAACACGCAAAGCCAACATCTCTCCAAGCGCGTGGTTGGCGGCACAGCGGCGCAGGATGGCATGTATCCGTTTGCCGTATTCGTGTCCTCGCCGGCAGTGACCAACAACACTGGGTGTGCGGGCGCCATTCTCACTGACCAGATAGTCGTCACGTCAGCTTACTGCATCTACAACTTGAACCAAGGCAAGGCGGTTGACCCGAGCGCCGTCACAGTTGGATACGGCAAGGCCGACAAGGCGCAGCAGCCCAGAGTGGCCGTGCAAAAGATCATCTTTCCCAGCACGTACAACTCCACGTCGGGCGTGGATGATATCGCGCTCCTCCAGGTTAACCTAACTCGACTCGTATCGCCAAAAGTCAACAGAATACCAGTCTACATTGGCAACGTGGAGCCGGGCGACTCGCTGACATTCATGGGCTGGGGCTCAGTCAAGCCAATTGGCCTGGCCGCCAACAACGCGCTGAGCTACGCCAACCTGACTGTCGGCGACGACAGCACGTGCGGACGCGTCGACCTCTACCAGAACAGCAACGGCCGAGCGGTGTGCACGCGCAACAAGCTGACGCCTGGTGTGGCGCCGTGCCTTGGCGACTATGGCGGGCCGCTGATCGCCTACGACGGCGGCATCCCAAAGCTGGTCGGCGTGTTTTCCACCTTTGTCGTCCAGAACAGCGCGGCCGGGGGAGCGCTGGACTACTGTGGCAACAACAACACGCTGGCCTACTACACGCACATTGGCTACTACATGTCGTTTCTTCAGGAAAAGACCGCGCTGGCAGCCAATGTCTTTACGGGCAACGACCCGCTGCTGCCACCAGAAACCAATGGCACGCAGCCAGAGCCTGGGCAGGCCAAAACCAGCACTCGCTTGTCCACAGGCGCCATTGCCGGCCTAAGCGTTGGCGCGGCCGTTGCCATCATCCTGATATGCCTGCTGGGCTACGTGGCGCGCCGCAACATGAAGCGAGGCAGCGACATACGCCACGAGCAGCAGATCTACGAGCTCGGCTTGCAGCAGCTGGCCGACGAGCTCGGCGGGTCGTACGAGCCAAAGCAGTCGTCGGCGGGGAGCATCTTTAGCTCATCGGCGGCCACGCCGCTGGACGACAGTGGCATGGTGGGTCGTGTGTCGTTTGGGTATAGGCACTTGCGGCGCACTGTCCACAGCGACCTCAACGACGCGCCGTTTGCAGAAAACATCCCGCAGCCGTCTGAGGTTGGAGCGGAGCTGACGCTGGACACGCTCAGCAGAACCAATCCCCACCCAGACGGGTCGACGCGAGTGATGGACTACATCCGCCCTCACCGCGACGGCAAGATCTCAGACTACTATCGCCACCTGCTTTTCTACGCCGAGAAGGAGAGCGACGAGGCCAAAAGCCTGATTAGCCTGTAGCTGCTGCTGCTGCGCTCGTTCGCGTGCTTGCGCATTAGCGAGGCGCCTGGCTTGCTCGCGCTTTTAGCGCTGAGAACGAGACCTCGCTATGCACGATGGCAAATCGTGCGCGCTAAGATCAACAAACATGTGCTTGCTACGTAGTGCGATATGCACGCTGCAGGCAATGCAATTCCAACAGGGCCGCCAGTCCCAAAAATAGTGCAGCTAGTAGTAAGTGCTGGTGCCTGTAGGCGTGCTAAAGAGACTCCTGGACGAGCACGCTGCTGCGTGCGCCAGAGGAAGATGCCAACTGCCTTCGTATCATGCATTTTTCGTATATATTTTACTTTTCCTATTCTCATTCTGCTAAAGCTGCTATTCCTCGCAATGAAGCCCGAGCTCGGCAAAGGCATGGCGCTAGTCGCTCTGTCCTTGCTGGCTGTGCTGCCGCTTGCCACCGCATACACTCGCACCAAGACAGAAGTCGGGACCAACACAGCAACGATAACGACAACCAGGAGCAATGGCGCTGCCGTCACGATAACGGCAGCATCAACATACACGAGCTACTACATCTACATGAACGACAACACCAAGGTATCGACTTTTGTAGGCGTGCCAAAGACAACCACCGACAGAAGCGGCAACCCGTCAGTGTACCTGTCACCCGAGCTGCTGCTTGCGCCCACGCAGGACGTGCAGACATTCAGCAGACCGCCATCGCCCGCCGCCACAGCCGGGCCCACTCGAAGCTCCTCCAAGGACCGCGTCAGCGCTTCGCAAAGCGCGTCGCCGCCGCCTAGCTCTGCACCGCCTCCCGGAGAGCCAAGTGATAGTGCGGGAGCGGCGAGCAAAGGTACCAACATAGCGGCAATAGCTGGCGGCGCAGCAGCAGGCGTCGCCGTCTTGTTTGCTCTGGGGATCGGTGGATGGATCTATTGGCGAAAGTACACTCGCAAGCGGCAGCGAGAGGAGCACCACAGAGAGGAGCTGCAGCTACTAGCAATGCAAATCGACGGCACGTACTTTAAAAAGGACGCCAAGGGCGGTGGCGGCGGCAGCGGCGGCGGCCTCATGCTCAGCGACAGCAGCTACTTTTCCAGCTCGCGAGGGCGCGGGTCGCTTACCGACGACTTGGCGTCAATGTACACTGGCGGCACATTGACTCGCAACCAGTCGCTGCTGCACGACGCTCTGTCATATATCAGCGCCGGATCAGCGGGCGCCGGCGCGGGCGCCGAACTGGCAATGGACTGCCAGGGACGGCATGGATTGCCCGATGGCTCGCCGCTCATCATCGACGCCATAAAGCCAGTGCGAAACATGAAGGTGGCAGACAACTACGCCGACCTGGAGTGGTTTCCGCTGGTCACCAGCCAAAGCGCGCTGGAGCACCACTCTGGGCCCAGCTACGCCGAAGACAAGGAGCTATCTCACATCGCTCAGCACGCCCAAAGAACAGCCGGCCAAAAGGGAGCGTCGCCAGTTGGCATGTTGCACCAAAGGCTCTAGCAG
>JANBTD010000060.1:0-10127 GCA_027578595.1 Coemansia sp. RSA 1836 | reverse complement strand
CTCGGGTATGCTTGCTTGGATGATGCTGTCTTAAACAAACGCACTTCGTCTGCGCGGCGGTTGACGAGGCCCTGCAAAACATGGCCACCAGCCATGCGCCACTTGGGCAGCTCTTGAGCTGCGACGGTATTGGGATTCTCGCCGTTGTTGAGGCGCTTGACCAGCGTCGAAGTCTTGGCACTGCCACAGCCATTGTTAAACACCCACGAAACAAGAGCCGCCCACTGGTTGTCGTTGAGCTTGACGCGGCTGTTGAGGTAGCTGGCCAGGCATGATGAGTACTTTGGAACATCATCGTTGAGCAGCTGCTGAGCGGTCGCCTTGGTCAGTGGGAACTTGTACTTGACCTCGGCGCAGTTCTTCTTTTGGCACAAGTGGCCATAGCCGACGGTGGGCAAGCCAATTGGATCGGGCTTAGGAGTGGCAACAAACCCCTCCCACTTGGAGATCAGATTGAGCCCGGCTTGATTGAGCTTTTTGCAGTATCCGCTGCCGCCATTGTTGTTGCCGGGTGGTGGCGTTGATCCGCCGCCACACTTGCTGGCGACATATCCGTTGGTGCCCGTGGACACGTAGTAGTCGGCGACAAAGCAGCCATCATTAGTCTTGTCCCAGAGCGTGTTGCCGTTGACGCTGGGGCCGGCGGTCTGGCAGGTGATCGAGACGTTCTGGCCCTTCTTGTACGTCTTGACTACGCTGTAGCTTGTGCTGGGGCCCGAGCGGCAGTTGACAGTATCGCCCTTGATGGCATAGGCGCTGGCTTGAGGGGCGGCGGTGGCAGCGGCTAGCACGCAGACGGCAAAGGTGGAAAACTTCATGGCTTGAATGTCGAAAAAAGAGATAGAGTGCGTGGAAGGCTGGATCGATGTTGCGCGAGAGAAATGTCAGTTGGTACTTGCTTGGTTGGAGGTAGTGGCTAGAGGCAGTTGGAGACTGGCAAAATGCATTGCTTATATGCGTGCTAAAGACTTGGTGGAAAGGCGCAGCACTGCTCGCGCACTCACTCTTTGTGTTGTGCGCTGTAGTCATGTTTGCAGTAGAGAATATAGTACTCGCACATACGCGTGTACTGCCCGTTCTAAATATAGCATTAGTAGGCGCATGCGCGCAAGAGACAACTGCTGTCATTGGTAATAGCACACGCATGCAGCTGCTGACAACCCCAGAAAATATAATCTGGAAATATGCCAACAAGCAGTGGTACGCTCGATAGACAACCAACAAACGCAGACCGCTGCTGCTACCGCGAGCTATCCCAAGTGAGGGCTACTAAAAATAGACAACCGGTCTGCATGCTAATCGCCAGTGCGCGTTATTCAGGTGCTGGGATTTGCATGCCCACTCATGCGTCAGCGTGTGCTTGTGCATGCGCATGTGTCGTAGGAACTGGATTTCGCTGCCCGATTAGCTGACAACCCTGTCTAAATATAGACACATTATTCGCGTTTTGTGGTCTGTCTACTTTGAAACTATGCGCCGAGGCCGGAGTAGCACACAAACACTTGCAGCTTGTAGACAACGTATGTAATTAGCTACATGCATACACTTGTTGCGGTTGCTGCTTTTTACAAACACGCGAGGCTGCAAATCTAGTCTGTGGCACATTACAAAAAATATTTTGCGAGCATCTTTTTTTGTACTTTCTAGCATTTGCGTCGTAATAGCCAAGCCGACAATACCATCACCACTATCACGCGTTTCGCGTATTTAAAGACAAGCATTTTCGCCCAACTTACTTTTATTTTTCTCCATCACCAGCAACAACAATCCTCTCCAACCAACTCTTTTTCAGTCAGCACCAATCGCAATAATGAAGCTCGCTGCTATCATCGCCTTGTGCGCCGCCAGCTTGGCCACCATGACCGACGCCTACCGCATCTACAACGCCGATGTCGTCAACTGCCGTTCTAGCCCAAGCACCAGCGGATCAGTGGTCAGGACGTACAAGGCCAACGATGACGTCTCGCTGGCATGCCAGACATCGGGCGAAAACATCAAGGGCAACACGCTGTGGGACAAGACAACACACGGGTGCTATGTAGCCGACTACTACGTCAAGACTGGATCCACGGGCTACGTCGCTGGCAAGTGCAGCGGCGGACCTACACCACCAAGCGGCGGCGGCAAGATCCCAGGCCCGATCAAGGACGACTATCCGTATCCTGGACAGTGCAACGGCATCGACCCGTGGCGCTACTTCAAGTGCCAGTGCACGAGCTTTGTGGCGTGGCGCATAAACTCGCGGCTGGGCGTAAAGTTCCACAACCACTACAAGGGACCCAACTGGGGAAATGCCAATACTTGGGACGAGGCTGCGCGCAAGACTGGCGTCCCAATCAACAACACGCCGGTCCCGGGCTGTGTGGCTCAGACCAACAGCGGGTCTGCGGGACATGTCGCCTGGGTGGCAAAGGTCTCGGGTGATAGCGTGACAGTAGAAGAGTACAACTATAAGCGCCACAAGTACGGCACGCGCACAGTGCCCAAGAGCTCGTTCAACTATATCCACATTAAAGTATAATGTACATTTCCAATTAAATAATATACAATCATATTGACGAAGTTAGCAATCTAGGATCAAGCGAAATATGCGACGCTGCGTCAGTGATCACTTCTCGTACGATCCTTGCGCATAAAGGATCGCCCGAAAAAGCTTGGAGTAGATAGTGGCGCCGTGTAAACTTGACTTGATTTCCGTTTCGGTTTGCGGTGCTCCGCAAAAAGGAGCGACACTGTGCGTCAGTGGGAACAAGAGAAAATAGAGGCTAGCCTTTTCATCTGCAAGCTTTTATCGTCGCTGATCTCTTCTTGGCTCACTGCAAGCCTGGGCTTCCCCGTATGCAAAAATAAATGGTTGAGTAGTACAGGAACGAGGGACGTGTCAGAAATAGGAAGGTCATAGAAGGCACACGAGCAAATTAAATGGCTGTCTGCAAATAGCCGGCCGATAATGAGGGTATTTATGATAATGTGCCCACTTTGGAATCGGGGACATTGCAAAAATAGTCACACGAAAACGACTGGCAGCGACAAGCATGGAGTAGAAAGGTGTTGTTACCAAGTCTAGATGGAAGTGAAAAAGGAAAAGTACATAGGCGTATGTATATGTATAAGGTCGTCAGCGCTCCGGAGAAGAGCCCACCATCTCGTTAAGCTCTCTGGTGATGTCGTCTAGTTGCAGCTGTAGTTCGCCAATGATGCGTAGCGTGTCCATGGTTAGCGAATATACACTATTGATGTTTTCTGCCAGCTCGCCGTCTTCTCTCCCTGACACGAGAGAGGGGTCGATGAGCCGCAATGACGGGTGCGATGTGGACAACGACTGCGACGGCAGTGTTGACGCCGATTGGCCGTCGGCGCTAGCTGCCGCATTGCTGGCGCTGTTAGATGCGTTGGCATTCATCATTCGCCACTCTACCAGCTCTTGCTCGAGAAACTTTAGGCGCTCCGACAGCTGGGCTTGGCGCTCAACAAGCTCGGCCTCGCGCTCCTTTTGCTTTTGCCGCGATCGGCGCGCCGCTTCGCGGTTGCGCTTCCGCCGCTGCACTTGCGCTTGCTCTACGACAGTTTGCGGCGTCAGTAGGTTGCTCAAGTCGTCCTTCCAGTAGTTGGTGGCTGCGGATGATGAGGCAGCAGCAACACTGGCTGCCCCTCCGGTGGCGCCGGCGCTGGCAGCAAATGCCGCGTATGCAGCTGTTGAGCCGCGAGCCAAGGCGGCGGGACGGGTGTTGTTGTTGTCGCTGGCGTCTGATGACGCTTGGCTATGGCGGGACTCTGGGCGGCGAGAACCGTTGCTGGGATCATTGCCCGTAGCGCAGCTGCTGGGACTAGTGCTCGGGCTGGGGCTAGCATTGCGAGAGGCGTCTTTCCGATAGGCGGTAGAGGACCCGGGCTTCCGGTCGTCACGCGGCGAGCGGCCCACGGTCATTGTGATATGTGACCCGGTGGAAGGATGGTGGGTGTAAGGTGCGGCCGAGTATGCAGATACGCAGAGTCTAGACCATGTACGGAAAGAGAGGCGAGGCGTGCGGTGATATGTGGAATGTTAGTAAGGCGGTGGGCGAGGGCAGAGAAGGGATGAGAAAGGCGTGTCGAGCGCCGAGAAGGAAAGAGAGGAGAATACATGCGTATAAAAGGGGAAACGCGTGTACATTGTGTTGGAGTCCCATCATGCAAGTGCGGGCGATAATGGTAACTCAAAGTGGGGCGCTGTTGCAAAGACCGGTTCTATGTAGTTTGACTAGCTGCCAAGAGGCCTCGATTCGGCCAACCCGGGGGGTGGGGGGGGCACCCTGTCAGATGATAGGCACAAAAAGAGGCATGCACAGAATGGCCGCCGGGCCATTCTGTGCAGAACGGTCCAAAGCAAGCAATCGCCACCGAGGCTTGGTACGTGGGGTTTGTTTCTGGCAAGCGGCAGAGGGAGGTGGCGGCCAATCTCGATTCCTCGGGTCGCGACCCGCCCCCTCTTTCCTCCAGCGTCTCACGATGCATCGGCGGCAAGGCCGAGTAATCAGCAGCAAATTGGCACCAGTTTAGCGACTCACCTGATGGCGCCGACGCGTAGTTGTGTCCAGCGGTCGACAGGGGTAGGCGATCCGCAGTTGACCAGCAAACACAGCGCGGGCGTATGTCTGCGGGTGTAAGATATTCCGGCGCGTCTATACAAAGGGAGGATGCTGCCCAAGGTGGCGAGAGAAAAAAAAAGAGCAGTATTGCAGTGTCAGCGCGGGTTGTTCACTTTGGCGATTATCTGGTGGCGATGTCCCTCTTTTATTAGTATGGATAGCGGTTCCTCGGTAGCCCAATGATACACGCACGGCCCTATGGCCAATAAACGTGAGTCCGGAATACTGGCTCCGCTTGCTGGGCCTTCTTTGGTGCACAAGTGGGCGGACAAGGATGGAGGATCCGTCGTCGTATGCCACAGTCGATTTGCTCACTCCCCCTTCGTCTCTACGCTTTCAATCGCAGCAGCGTCGGGCTCCGCTATCAGTTTCTCCACTGCTAGACCCGAAGGTAAATCACGCCACACGCCACACAGCTTGCCGACAAGGTTTGGAAAAAAAAACTCTGCACACCATGACTTATCGATTGCACGTACATCTTTTGCAAGGGGCGAAAAAGAGACTTGCGAGAAGTGCGCGTACGCAAGGTAGCCAAAAAGAATATAGTGGAGAGGAATGAAATAGAACAGGCAGGGGCTGCGAGGGTGCTTTGGAGTAAGAAGAAGGTCGATTGGCGCCAGGCAGCTATAAAGGAAAAAAAATGCAAGAGAAAAAAAAGCGGCACAGGAAAAGAAAAGGAAATACAGTGCAGCAGCTAGAAGCGGCAAGCAGCTGCCGTTGCAGCAGGGAGAGTGTGAGACGAGGAACACCGATTCAAAACATATCCAGAAACTTCGTTTGCATGTGTTGTGGCGAGAAGCGCCAGTGTCCAATCGCCGCCATGGCTCACTCCAAGTCATTACGATGATGCTTGGCTCCCTCCCCACTTTCGGCCGCAATTCTCCTTTTGGGCCGTCCGCTCACTCGCACGAATGAGAAAGTGGATTGTCACCATGCTTGTGCCCAGAACAAAACGTCCAAAAAATAAATAATAATAAACGCCGACGGGACATAGTGCTTTGCCCAAGCCCGGAGAGCTCCATAGCGCAAGAGCAAGCATCCCTTTTCTCCCCTCTGGCCCCTTGTCGCCTCCCCTCGACCTGCAAGCAACCTTGCTTCTGGATACAAGG
Source organism: Coemansia sp. RSA 1836 (assembly GCA_027578595.1). NCBI lineage: Eukaryota > Fungi > Kickxellomycota > Kickxellomycetes > Kickxellales > Kickxellaceae > Coemansia > Coemansia sp. RSA 1836. Next base: position 4,390 of record JANBTD010000060.1, on the reverse strand, counting down.
CCCCTACCCCTTTATGCACATGCAACACACAAGCGAGTCGTTCGCCTCTACAAAAACAAAAACAACAACAACAAAGGTACCCCAGACATTAGCGCTCGGTGTGTCGATCTGTGCGATGCAATTAAATCCGCACATCACCGCATGGGCAAAGGTTTCTGGAACACACCAAGAAATAGAAAACAAGGATCTGAACACTCAATTAGAAATGCAAAAGGCGGACTACAGTCCCCGTTGCTTATCACTAACGACAGGCAGCCAAGGCACGGAGCTGGCAGACGTGGTAGCCTTGCATGTCCGACAAATGGGAGCAGGAAACCATCAAGCGCATAACAGGATTCCGCTCTATTCTGTCGGCCAGATGGCTTTGCTCACGAGCATGCATGCCCCACTCCCGCCTATTGCCCGAATAGGAGTGTCGCTGGAGCAAAGCCACCTCGCTCAGTTGGGGGAGGAAGGCAGATGTCCTTGCTTTCATTAGCCAGCGAGTCTTGTTTCTTCTGCACGAATGAGTGCTTAGCGTGGCGCAGAAAAAGCCCCGTTGATTCCTTGCCCGCTTTATGTCGCCCGCATCACAAGCGCTCCCAAATATCCTTTGTCCTCCCGTATCCTTGTTTGCTATCCTATTCCGATTGTTGTCAAGGGCACAAGGTAGCGTCATCCTGCTTGTATTCTAGAAAAGGAAAATGGCGAAGGGAGCGTAGTTGACTATTATGATAACAGTAAACAAGCTCATGGAATTCCAAAGAATCGGACGAGTCTTGTTTGAATAGTAAATACGAGAATAATGTTGTTATTTTCGCCACCTAGACAAAAATAAAAGGTAGCAATGTTTGTGGAGAGACTAAACTGCATTTGTTCTTCCAAAGCAGGTCGTTGTCTAAACCACCGCCACCTCCGCTAGTTGACGATACTTGACAACTGTTGACGACTGACAGAGCGCTAAATACAAATCTGACAACATGCAAAAGTAGAGCATAACAACAAAACAGATGCTCGATAGTATCAGTGCGTACGTTGCTATGTCGATTTGCGAGTTGATTAAGAACAGGACCATGTCCCGATTAGATCCCATGAGAAGGATTCCGGATAGGCACATGAAGAGCACGGGCAAGTACTGGAATGACTCTGGCTCGCCCTTTTCTCTGACGAATCCAGAAGCCATTAGCGTAATCTCGCAAATGCTTGTGACTCCCAGACATACTAGCGCTGCTCCAAACAGAAAATGCGTATGTGACGCCATTTTCAAGTCTTGCTGGTGGATTATCATGGAAATGCCCGTAGCAATGTAAATAATCGACGGGATGGGCGTGCGGTCGCGCGGGTGACTACGCCACGTCATAAGCACGCCTAGCAAACCACCAGTTAGCCACGAAACTCCGATAAACGTATGTTGCAGGTCTTTGTGAGACCAAGACATACTGCCAGCTCTGCTTCCTTGAAAAAAGTTGTGCTCCGTAAATGTGCCAATGAGCCCGACAGTCATCATTACTATGCTAGCGTAGTACTCGGGAGGTCGCCGTAGATTCAGCAGCATCGGTCCACACACGCGCATGGCTACTAGAAGCAATACGGAACTCATCATTAGCCCGCTGCCTCGGGCAAAGTGTGATATGCATTGGCCCAAGTGGCTCTGGCTGCACAGCCCGAGATATGTGATGACTCCGAGTACCATGGCGACATAGGTAAAGAAGAACTGCGCTCCTCCTATGCTGCGATAAACAACGTCGATTCTGCGCGTCCTTTGGAGTGTGCCTAGACCCATGCACACGCTAATTGCCGTCTGTCCAACCAACAGGGCGAGCATAAACCAGCCAAACCGCGCGTACACGTTGCCAAGATGCCCGTTGATCCAGCCAAGCACAATACCAGCAAATGCAAAAAGAGCACCGCTCATTTGCGCAATTGGCTGGTATCTGTTTCGAGCCATCTCCATGACCAGGCCTATAAACAAGAAGAAAAAAGGTCAGGGATTCGCAAAGGCAATGGCATGGTTAATATTGCATCCTTGGCAGCATCTGCATGCAGAATCCGCTTCTACTCCATTCATCTAGGATTGTCACGCGAGCAGACAAGGCAGAATAATGTCTTCTCTGCATATCTTTCTTTACTTTGAGTGGAACTCCGCACTACTAAAACAGAGTATTTGAGTTGCTTACCTATTGGCAATATGACAACGTAACCCACAAAGCACAGGGCCAAGTGTGCCTTTAGCGCCGAGCTCATGGGCTCGTCGGGCCAGTGGTATAGTTTTGCGTCATCGGGAAGTTTGGATGAGTGCTTCATTGAATGACTGCCTCCCATGTCCATGCCTCGTTGGTTAGCAGCCGCAACAAGCGATGGCCCGGTCGCCAATGCCAGCAAGCACAGAACAAGTGCTTGTCGTGTCTGCGTGGTTGTAAACTGCATGGTTTCAAATTGGTATGGTATGAGAAAGAAGAAAACGCGATCCCAGCGAAAGTGGAGAAAAACGGGATCAAAGGGTTGACAAGAAGTAAAAAAAAAAGGTGAAGGCGGAAAAAGGTGGGCAATGGCAGCGCAGAGGAATTGGTGCGCAAGCTCAAGTCTAGGCATTTTTTGGTCGCTTGATTGGGAGCAAGCAGGTGGCCAAGTGTCCGTTGACTGGAGGAGAAGCGGAAAAGAAACCCTGCAAAGGGAGCGGAATCGACAAAGTCACCGATTTTTTTATGGTGTGGTGGGGAGAGAAAAAGAACAAAATGACGAAAAGCAAGAGGTCATGCTTTGACACACGACACGTTTACCTGCCTGTCATCTATTGCCCGTGCATATTCCACTGGCATACGTGCACATAGATGTACAGTCAAGCTAATGGGCATGACACATGCAAAAACAATAGCATGCTAAATGGGGACATACACACGACATTGCTCGGGATCTCTTTTATCGATTTGTGATGATAAGCAGCAAGTAGCTGCTGAAAATATGTGCAGAATTATTCACGTGGTAGCTGTAGCGCACATGCCCAGTGCTCCATCATGGACAAATGCAAATGTGTGGATTTTGCTGCACGCCAACGCTTCCCCTTCTAAACATATTTAAACAAGAGAGGTAGCAGGCACAGCCTTTTTTCCTTCCCTCCCCTCACTTTTTTACCATTTCTTTTGTTTAGCCCACTCAAATACATACACAAAACACACGCTAGCTTCTATCCTTCAACTCGAGTCATCATGACTGAAATCATTACTGTTAATGTTTATGATCTGTACAGTTTAGACGACAACCCTATTCCATGCAGAATCAAGTCTGGCGAAACTATGCAAGAGGTAAAAGACAAGCTAAGCAACATCTCTGGATACACGGATCCCGACAAGTATGTTGGGGCGTGGAAGACGCTTGATGATTACAACAATAGCATCTCCTCGCTACCAGAAAAACACAAGTTTTACTTTAGCGAGTCCTTATATGTTGCATACAAGTAAGTATAGTAGGCACTTGCACCTTGCATAATTGTTTAGTTCACAATAAATAAAGATGGAAAATACAGCAACTACAAAAAGGCGTGGCGTAGTGCTTCTATAAATTTCTGTTCCACGAAAAATGTTTTACACTGAGAGATCTTTTGCTGCCCGACTTCCTTTGTGGCTGTTCGCTCAAGCACTGGCGCGTTGGGGCTACTCTAAAAATAACGCCATTTTTCCCCCGGAAAAATCGAGACTTTACACTTTGGCATGTTTGCATGCCATAGGCTAATACGCTTCCTTGGGCGCAGTCTAGGGGAAAGGACAGCCCTTTTTAATTCGTCGCTAAGGAGGAAAAAAAATGGGGGAATCACTTCTTGCTTTGTTCTTCTCTTTTACCAGAATCGTATATAAATTGGGTCGTCTCTCCTCTCCAGAATCCACATTCTTTCACCTATTCAACAAGCCACTCTCTGAACATATATCTCTGCCATTTACAGTCAAATTCCACTAGTTCCATTAGAAGAATGACACACAAAACTGCCAAACAAGCGTTTGTCAAGCCTGACGTCCCTCAGGTATGGCCATTCGTTGATCCTAGTCTGACTGTGGTTACAATCGTCGACAAGACAAAGCCATACAACGTGTTAAGATTTGGCTACACAATGGGCTACGGTCAAACTATTGCAAACCTAGCTCAGGAGCTTTGCGAGCTGGACGATTACGCAGGTATGTCGCTCGGTATCTATACTGTCTCGATTAGTGGTCAGTACAATGGGTGTCCCAACATGGCTGACATAGTTGCACCTGAAGCATTTACTTACCACATTGGTATAATATAAAGCAAATCGACCTTTTGCTCCAAAAGCTATTCGTGCGGTAGTTCAATATCCTATTAAATGCCTTGTTTTTGGATTCACGCAATAAGTATAATGCAAAACAGTCGATCACATTGGCATGTATCCCTACGTTAG
>JANBTD010000059.1:0-10250 GCA_027578595.1 Coemansia sp. RSA 1836 | reverse complement strand
TCAAGCACGTCGTGCTAGTACTGTCGGGCAAGGGCGGGGTAGGAAAGTCGTCTTGTACAGTTCAGCTGGCGCTGTCGCTAGCAAGCCGGGGTCATAAAGTGGGCGTCTTGGACATTGACCTGTGTGGGCCGAGCATTCCGCGCATGCTTGGCTTGGAGGGCCAGCAGATCCACCAGGCCACGGCGGGCTGGGTCCCCGTGTTTGCCGACTCTGACAAGCGGCTAGCATGCATGTCCATCGGGTTTCTCCTGCCTAACAAGAACGCGTCAGTGGTCTGGCGTGGGCCCAAGAAGAACGCCATGATTAAGCAGTTCCTGGCCGACGTATACTGGGGCGACTTGGACTACCTGCTTATTGACACGCCGCCCGGCACAAGCGACGAGCACCTGGCTGCTGTCGAGTACCTCCAAGAGTGGAACCCTGACGGCGCTGTCATTATCACGACGCCTCAGGCGGTGGCCCTGGCCGATGTGAAGAAGGAAATCAACTTTTGCACCAAGGTCGGCTTGCCCTTGCTCGGCCTCATTGAGAATATGAGCGGGTTCGTTTGCCCGCATTGCGCAGAGTGCACAAACGTATTTTCGACTGGCGGTGGCGAGGGCCTGGCCAAGCACATGGATATTCCGTTCTTGGGCCGTGCGCCAATCGACCCCAACCTGGTGATGCTCTTAGAGCAGGACGACAAGACCGTTGTGCCAAACGTCAACGACCCGGATGCCGAAAAGATCAGGACTGCGTCTATTGTAGAGACCTACCAGCACTGCGAGCTGAGCAAGGTCTTTGCAGACATAACCGCCAAACTCGAGTCAGGACTAGAAGGAGAGTCCAAATGACAGCTGTGCTCATCTTTACTACTCTGTAATACACAAATCGCTATGAAATCTCTAGTGCAATATTTGCCCGCCTTCTTTGGACGGCAGCTGCCTAGCTGGAGCATATGGCCGAGGAGGCAGCTGAGCATTTCGCCTGATTCTCTCGTCTAGGGCCCTGATATCCGGGTGATGTTTAATGACCTTTTTGGACAGCCTGAACTTTACCGTGCCCGAAGCCGACTTGTACAGCCACAGGACGCTGAGCCTCCGCGAGGGACCAGGGGCCAGATCGCGCACATACAGAGGCACCTCGGGATCGCGAGCATTCAAGGCAAACCTTTTGATCAACAGCGGCGTGTTGTCTGTCACTGGATACTCGATCTGGCTTTTGCCGGCAAGCTCTGCCTTCTTGGCACGAGCGAGCACCTTTTTGCTCAGCCCGCCAAGAATGCGAATGCTGCGCACATGGTCGCGGTAGGCCAAATGCGCCAATGCTACGGGGATAAATCCGCCGAGCATAATAATGCCAGCAGCAAAGACTGTAAACAAGTCGTCCGTGCCCACCCACAGGCTGAAGGAGGTCGAAAACACCATGTTCACCACGAATACGCGGCGCAAGTGGATTATCGGCCTGGTCAGAGGGAAGTCGTACATAGGAAGCTTCACTGCTGCGTCGGCGTCGGGCTGAGAAGTCGCCTCTGGGGCTATTTCCGCCGGCTGAGGAGGCTCTCTTGGTCGTGCCGATGGTCCTGCTGCCAGCCGGAGCGCCGAGCTGTGGAACTGCCGACACCTAGTAACGCTTGCAAAGGGCGCACCCAAGCCTGGTCGAGCTGGTAGGATTTGCCATGGCACTCTCGACTGCGTTAGCCGCCAGCCGGCCGCAAATGCGCACGCCAATTTCATAAGCTCGCGACAAGAAACAAAAGGGTGCAAATAGCTCGTGAGCATAGCCCTCCAGCCAAGGAATGCGCTAACACACCACGCTATCCTCACAGGCGCTAATTATTGGACAATCAGCTAGCGTCGTGCGGGAGTAAGCAGCAGCCTTTTTGGCTGGCTTGCTTTTCCAGCGACCCCTGCTCTCAAGCAATGCTTGCCCAACTGCAGCTCTGTGACTGTGGACTTGCCCAAAGCACGGAAACGGTGAGAAGCAAAAGCAAAGTCTCGCACCCTTTGAATCTGTTCACTGCGACCACTGCATCCTTAGGGAACAAGTCTGCTTGCTTTTTTCTCTCCACGCGCTCGGCTGTGACTGCCTTCTGCCTCAGTATAAATCCCCTGCTGACAGCTGCCACCCCTATTTTTACTCTTCTTCTCTTTTCTGCTGTTTGACAATTGCACCCCCCCCCCTTTTTTTTACTTTGCATACATTTTTTTTCTTGGATCAGCTCGTTTTCAACCATGATTTGCTCAGTTCTGTACTTGGACAGCCCATCAGCGCCCTTGGCATACCTCGGATGGGTTACTATCACTGACGAAAACAAGGGATATCTTATGGCCATTGACAAGGTATTAACCAAATTCCCTGCGCAAACAAGTGAGCGAACAGTTTTTATTGCTACAAATGAGAGCATAGTTTGCCAATGCGATGAAGAGGCCTGTACTCCCGGGCTTGGAATATGCAACCTAGCTTGCTTTATCGTTGCTGCTGCTGGCGCTTGGGCACAATACGCAAATAAGATAATTGCCGATAAACGCTTACAATACACATCTGTTATGAATATTGAGGCATCTCTGGTCAACGAACATCTCAGCGGTCTAATCGCCTCCCGACAAATGTCAAACGCTGGGCAAGAACAGATATCACGCCTGTATGATGAAATAAGTCAAGGCACCCGCCTATATCTGAATAGCAATGTGATAGACCTGTTGATGGAGGAGGATATGAGACAATTGGACGAATATATGCTATACTCTCTCTGAAGAAGTTGAGTAAACATCTCGTGCTATAGACTTGGCTATACGGCCTACTTAGTTCTAGTGTTTGACACTAAATTTGCATTTTGTATCCTCAAGCACAAAATATACATATATTGCAATAAATCAATTACAGCTAGAATGTTGGCCGCTGAGTATCCAACGACAGATGTAGAAATCTATTGTCAATATCACGCATCCCTAAATAGCTGTCCCATACAGCAATGTATTTATTCTCTGCCTTTTCGGCTGAGTCGCAATTACCTTCCTTTATTTAGGTTTTATTTACAGTTGAATATATTCTGTTATATTTATTCCAACATTGCCTCTGGCATTGGTGGAGTATCTATGCACCCCTTGCTTTTTGCGATAATATAGCTCTCCATTGCTTACACATGACGCCTACGGCCCACATTGCCTGTCAAGCTTGTCCGGCAGGAAATGAGTGCTGTAGGATGACAGTGTAAACAGGGGAGTGCTGGGTAAATGCAAAAGGGCAATGGGAGCATGGTCCTCCACCAATGTTGGAGGCAATGCTATAGCAAATAATAAGAAAATATATTGTCAAAATCAATAAGCTAAAAGAGAAGGAAGTGGAGCCCAGCTTAAGGTTGGCATATCAAAACAATTCTGCCACTTTGAGCTTACATTTTGGTATATGCTGAATTGGCAGATTATAGAGCTGCTCTGCCCGAAGCATGGCTATTTCTGTCGTAGGGCGAGCAATGACCAGTAACCACATAAAGCTCAATAAAATTAAACTTAGCAACAACGATGAACACGCAAGATGGTGCTTAGTAATTTTCAAGAGTAAGACGCCCTAGCCGGTCTGTATACCTAATAAAAGGCTCCTCCTTGGTGGCCTGGTCAATTATACTTGCAATAGACTTTCTCGATTTCGAATTTACTATAAATCTGTTAAGCCTTGGACAAATAGCAACCAAAATCATGCCGCATGTGGTTAGTCCATTTATTCCATCTATGTCAAGCAAGTCGCAGCAGCGCAGGCACTCACTGAGGATGCGCCATTTGCTGGCAATGTGGTTGTATATTTGTGTGTCGCCTACTCCTATGTATATGTCATCCAACACCAAGCTAGCCATCGAAAGTCTAATCAGTTGCGGCAGCTTTTCAACAAGGAAACACAAGGAAACAAGTGTCATTATTTCTTCCTCAAGCCCCAAGTATTGGATGCTTTGAATTGCCTGCCCCTGTGCTAGCATCATTACAGCAGGAGAGTTGGGCACTTCACTGCACAACGTTAGCCCCTTTAGATTGCGAGCTATGCTTAAAACATATGGCCAATATCCAGCAGGCCCCTCTGTGTTGAAAATATCCCTACTGTGCCCAATCATAATGTGAACTATGCTTGGATAGCCAGGCTTCTTAAAAACGTTGTGCTTGCTTAGAACTTTTAAAAGTGTGTCGTGCACTAAGATAGTTGCATGCGTGAGTGTTTTGCTGACGCTTTTAAAGAGAGCATCGTCAGTAAAGGGGTAATTGCCTTGCAAATTAAGATGCGTCAAATTAGGCAATATAAACAAAGGACTGGTATTATTGTGAGCACCGCCAGAGGCATGCCGCATAAAGAGCCCAAGCGCCTTTAATCTGGGGTATTCGATGGCACTGCCTCCCTCATCCACAAATAAGCAGCAGACATTTGCCCGAGTACATTCGTACACATCTAGAGCTTGAAGGGAGGTTGCGCTCTCACGTACAAGCAGCAATGTTTGGCTTGAGTATAAGTCTGAGTGCAATATCATCTTTGTAATCGCTGAACGCATATCTAACAAGCTCCCATGCAAGCTGCCACGCAAGCTCAATGTGACACATGCATGGTAGTATTTGTCACGTAACGCCACTGCAAATTGGCTAAATTCGCAATCAGCGGCATACATGCCAGCTGGCTCGCGAGCTTTCATAAACATTTGGATCCTTATAGCTTCTGGAAACATTGGCTTGAGTTGTTCGTAAAAGCCTGGCGTACTAGTTAAACTTTCAGGATTAAAGGGCGCGCTTGACTTGTGAAAGTGATCAATGTCAATTTTAACTGTCCTGACAAATGGAAACACCAATGAAGTGTATTGCGACTGTGCCAGCATTTGGGCTACAAGTCCACTAACTATGTCCTGCAACGCCATACACAGCTTGACTGTTGTAATTGTGCGGCACTCCTTTTCTATGCGGAATGGACACTCACTTAGTGGTGGAGTGGCGTTGATTAGATTTGACCCAACTCTTAGAGACAAGGTAAAACCTTTGTAGTAGCGCTCGAGACCCACTTCCTCCCACATTGGTCCAAGCAATTCAACGACACTGGGGCTAAGTAAGGGCATGCTAGTGTAGTGCTCAGTGCTGTCTTTGGCAATAGGCATTGCATACTGGCAAATCGTCTCCAAAATATGCTTGGGAAGCAAGTGGAACAAAAAAATTGGTAACATGTCTGGAAGTTGAAGTTAATGCAGAAAATAGCAAAACTAAAAGTGGGCTAATAAACAAGACAAAGCGAATGTGGTATAGGAGTGGTGTTCTTGGCTGTATTGGTGGTCTTCGCTATGCTCAAGCCAGCATTCCTCCTTTTTTTCCTCCCCAAAGAAAGCGAGTACTTTCTTTTAACAAAGCTCAAAGCTCAAAGCGCAAAACATAAAGGCCACGGTAAAAAAGCAAGCACAATGACTATATTTACTGGGCGTGGTCGCCGCTAGGTGAGCAGTTCTTTTTAAGCAACCATGGATTTCGCGCTATTTTTTATTCAAAGAAAGCAAATGCTTTATCCAGCAAAACCACTTGCCATTTTAAATAATGCGGGATGGTGCTTTCCCCTTTTCGTGAGCTCTTTCTCTCTCTCTCTCTCTCAAATGCTGTATTTATCCATTCGCTTATGCACTGTTGCTACCAATTGCCTCTCGTTACCATTAATCTGGCAACCAGGCTTGCTTTAGCAAAGATGATGAAAGCCAGTACTTGCTCGTAGATAATTACACTACTAGCTGCTTTGAAATTAACAATACCCGCGGCTCTCCTTTAGGACCTGCTGTTGCTGCTGAGCAGTCATCGGGCCAAAGCCAACAACCTCCATAGTGAACGTTGCGCAGCCAGCAGTCAGACTCCTCAGCGACGACGAATAGCCGACCATAGTGCTGAGCGGAACCTCGGCGACCAGCACCTTGGTAGCATTAGTCGAGTCCAAGCACTCGGCATCAGAGTCGTCGAGACTAATGACGCGGCCCTTCCGCGCGCCATTGAGGTCACTAAGCACAGAGCCTATGTGCGACTCTGGACACAATATCGTGGACTTTGCAATGGGCTCGAGCAGCACGGGGCTGCTCAGCTTTAGCGCTTGGAAAAACGCCTGGCTGGCACAAGCGCAATAGGCAGCAGTCGTTGACAGCTCCTCCCCAAAGTAATGTACATCGGATACGCGAATAGTGGTATGCGTGACTGGGAATCCCAGCAGCGTGCCGCGGAACAGAGCGCTGCGAATCCCCTCGGCAATCGCCACTTGAACCGACTGGCGCAGCGTCGCACCCGCCTCACGCTCGCTACTTGGCTCTGCCATGCCAAGCAATTCAGGCAAGTTGACTTCGATGGCATTGCTGTCGGCACGAGCATCGGCGTCGGCGATTGGTGATACTGTCACGCGCATCGCCGCCTTTACGGCCTTGTTGGCAATGTCCTTAGCATACACAAACTCGGCCGATGCCTCCTGGCCAGCCATCTCGCGGTAAGATACGCGCATTTGCCCGAACGACGCGTTGACCTTCATGTCCTTTAATATCCGGTCGCGGACAACCTCCAAGTGAAGCTCGCCCATTCCGCTGAGCAGCGTTTGGCCTGTCTCTTCGTCGTGCGATATGTGGAGCGATGGATCCTCCAGCGTCATATTAGCCAGCGCCTCGTTCAGCGGGCGAACGTCCTGAGGCGAATCGGCCTCTACGGCGCAGAAAAACACTGGCGGCGGCACAGCGATTCCATGCAGCTGCAGTCCAATCGCAGGCGGCTCCGAGGCGTCACCAACACTAGCCATCGTCTTGCTTTGCTTCTTGTTGCCAGCTTTGCTCGATCTGCTAAGCGACGAGTGCTGCGGGTGGAGCAAAGTGTCCCCAGTCTTGGTCTGCTTAAGTCCCAGTACCACTCCGATATGTCCGCATTCAATCGATGCTATTTCTTCTGGAGTGTCAGCGTACATTTGGAGCAATTTGGTTGCACGCTCTTTAATGCCTCCTCGGGTTCCATTGACTAGGGTCATCCGCGAGTCGAGCGTGCCAGAGTACACTCGGACGAAAACCATGGGACCACGCTGCTGGTCAACGATAACCTTGAACGCAAAGGCGACAAGCTTCTTTTCGCTGGGATCCAAATGCGCTTGCGTAGATTGCTTGTTGTTGTCTTCCGAGTCAGATTTGGCAAGCTGATTGAAGCTGGTAGCTAGCGACAACGCCAATGGCTGTGGCCGATCGGTAGGCGCGGGAAGGTAGTCGATGATGGCGTCAAGCAATGGCTGAACGCCGATATTGCGAAACGACGCACCAAGCAGCACAGGCGACGCCTGCGAACTCAAAGTAGCGCGGCGAATGGCTGCACGTATCTCGGCTGCAGGCAAGCGCAAATGGTCGCCATCGACGGCGTCGCCTAGAAACACATCGACAATTTGCTGGTCAATATCCGCCAGGGCCTCTACCAGCTGCTCGCGAGCAGTGGCTGCTGCCTGGAACGAGGCATCTCTCCCTTCGACCAGTGACTCTCGCCGCACGGTAGCTCCAGTGTTGTCGGTCTTAATGTCAAACGTCACTCGCTCCATAGCCACGACATCCAGCCAGCTCTCCAGCGCCATGCCCTCCAGCCTATCTCCGCCGGCATTGTCGTACTCGGGGACCATCAGCACCAAGGGCCGAGCGCTCAGCTTAGCCTCAATGTCGCGTATCGACTTGCGCCAGTTCGCCCCATCGCGATCCATCTTGTTGACAAATATGATCCGCGGAATCTGGTATCTAGCCGCTTGCGCCCACACGGTCTTTGTCTGTGCCTGAACGCCCGACACCGCATCGACGATAGTGACGGCGCCGTCTAGGACTCGCATCGCACGCTCCACTTCAACGGTAAAGTCGACGTGTCCCGGCGTGTCAATCAAGTGGAGCTGGTGGTCGCGCCACCCGAATGTGATTGCTGCTGACTGGATAGTTATGCCTCGCTCTCGCTCGGCCGGCAGGTAGTCCATGATCGTGTCGCCGTCGTCGACATCGCCAATGGTGCGCGTAAACCCGGCGTAGTGCAGCATGCGCTCGGTTGTCGTTGTCTTTCCCGCGTCAATGTGCGCGATAATGCCGATATTGCGCACTCGGCTCAGCGGGTCGGCAGAGTCTGCTGCGGCGAGTCTGCCGGCGGAGAACAAGCGACGTCGCTGGGCTTGGGTCACCGAGCCAAGCGGAGAACAGTCTAAGCGCAAGACTGATCGAACGCGCGAGCAGCCGCCAGCGGCAAGGCGCACTCTGAGCAGCATTTCAAAAATAGGAATATATAAATTACTTTCGAAAGCAAATGGAAAAAGGCGGTGCTAGATCGATTATTTTTTATTTGTGCAACTTTGAAGCCTCATTGTGGTAATCCAGGAAGTGTATGATCAGGCCTGCTTTTTGGGCAAATGGGGAAAATCGGAAAATTTACCAAAAAGAAGGCCAACTTGGCAACACCCCTCACCAACCCACCAACTTCTCTACCCAATTGCTGGTGGATCCATTAAGCCAAGTAGCAATAGCGACACTATTTTAGCAGCTATAAAGTGTCAAGTCGCTTTACCAACACATTTTTATTATTTTCTCAAGCGCTAATAATGTGTGAAATAGGGCATATTAGAATTTATTAATGATGGCCCTGTAAGCGAAACAATATTGTATGACAAGCAAAGTGTTAACACTGCAATTGTAGTTTCACTGAAGGTAAGTGCTTGCTTTGGCTTCGCAATAATTTGTCGTGAGCAACAAGCGCTGCCTAACTGGGCCGCTGGCGCTAGAAATAGACCAACTTGTGCAGCACACGCACCAATTCCTTGTGCTTACTTGATCGGCTTATTCGTTATTAACAAGGCTTATCTCACCGTTAGTAATGGTGTAGGTGTTGGTTGGGTCAAAAGATTTTATCTCTACAGCAAATTGTATATCACTTGTGGAAAGACTGTCACACCAAATTACCAGAGCTGAGCCGCTTTCAATGGTTTTATTGTGTTCATAAAAACGTAGTACTCCATCATTACCAAGGATTCTACAATAGTGCCTCGAAGCAGGGTCTATTCCCAACTGTGGCGCTATACTCATATAATGTCTCAGAATTGGATTATATGTCAATGTATCACCATCAAAGGTGTACTTATTAAGTACCATACTTACCATATCACCATCACGAACCAGCAAATAGACATGATTTCCTTCGGCATGAGTTGACTCAGACATGTTACTTGGTGTCGACTGGTGATAGTAGCTAGAGTATTACAGCAAGAATAAGTTGACTGGCAAGAAGGGCTGATTTAAATGCAAAAGTAAAAGTGAATAAATTATGTTGGATGGAGGAGAAAAATGTCCTAGCTAGTGGGCGCTCTTTTTATACTTCTCAGTAAGGGATTTTTTGGCCCAATTTCACTGCTCCTGCTCTTGCCTTTTTCCAGTCTTCCTTTTTATTCTTTCAGTTATGTTAGCTTTTTTGCTGAGCCCTTTGACAAACCTGGAATTGAAATGCATTTTCGGAAGCTTGTATATTGCAGCTTTGTCATCCGATGTTCTTTGGTGGTCTTTGGCCCTTTCTTGTCCAGCCAACTCACTCACGAGCAAAAGCTATTGGCTAAGAGCAAACACTGGGATTTGGGGGAGCAGTGAGGAGACTTTTGCCAACCGGATTTTCTTTTACAAAAGAAAGCACGGAAGCACTCTTGCCTACGCCGCTGGTTTCAATTGCTAATTTGCGTGAATCAACCTTGATCATATAGTGAAGCGGAGTATGCTGGTTTGTGACAAATGATGCCCATGGGCAGTGAACGGCTAAGTTGCCAAGCAATAAAATACGCCAGTTTTAAACATTGCACAGCCCTTGATCTGGCTGCTGCTGCCAAAAAAATTCCAGATATTTATACTTGTAATACAATATCTAACGCCCCTTTCCTAGGCTCAATAGCTACTTCAACGCAGCAAAGTGCACCCCGCATGTATTACATGTTCGCATGGCAAGTCATTTGCTGCAATGTGGAACATATTCTTTTGATATCAGAATCATTACGAGAACACCAAATTCTGCTACAACATTATGTTGGTTTATTCAGCAAAAAGGAAAATCAACAACTATAAAAGTGATAGCTTGCAAGGAAATCCACGACAACACAGGTTTTGTACTAAACCACTCGTGCAGAGAACCAGTTAATGGTCTTATTAGCCTTGGATACCATAAAACTCCTCTTGGTCTATCTCAATGGGCTGGTCGGCAATAATCTTATAGAACGTCGTGTTCGCATTATCCCATTGATATATGAACTGCCCG
>JANBTD010000057.1:0-10339 GCA_027578595.1 Coemansia sp. RSA 1836 | reverse complement strand
AAAGCGCTGGCTCAGAGCTACTGTGCGGCCTCTAGGGCTGCAATGTCGCGGCGGAGCTTGGCGGCCTCAATCTCGGCAGCCCGGGCGCGGTCCTTGTACTCGTTATACTTGCCAGTAACTTGGGCAACGGCAGTCTCGATCCGCTTGCACTCGGCGGCCTCGGACTCGAGGCTGAACACTTGGCTGCCCGACACCTTTAGCGGGATCTCGGGGCCGTCAGCGCCCTTGGTCAGGGCCTCGAAGAATTCCTCGGTGGGCTCGCTGAATACCAGCTCCTCGTAGAAAAAGTTGTTGACCGGCTTTCCCTTTGGCCACGTTTGGCTCTGCGACTCTGGCGGGTACAGCTTTAGCATGTGGTACAGCGAAATCGGCTTCTCGCCCGACATGGGCGGGAAGTATATTTTGGTGATGATTTCAAACTCTCCCCAGCCAGTCTCGGTGACCTCGTATGGCGGCGTCTTGAACGCGCGAGTGTTGTTGACAAATGTCTCGTGGAGCTTAAACTCGACCTTGTGGATAAAGTACGATATGTCCTGTCCGTTGGGACCGCGCAGAAACACGGTCCACTTGTGCGTGTGGTCGGTCTTTTTAGACAGCAGCTCGGTGGCGATGTTTCCATACACGATCGGCTTGCTGATGACTACGCCCTTTAGGCGCTTGCCGGTCTTCATATTACACGCGTATATGTCAATAGTGTCGCCGGCGAAGGCTCGGTAATGGCAGCAGTGAGACAGAAACAGGCGGGCCCACTTTGCCTGCCGATGTCCGCCAGGCCAAGGTCGGGGAATTAGCCAAAATCGCATCGCTCGAGCCAATTATTGGACAATTATTGGACAAGCCTCCCACCCGCCCCGCCCGCCCTCCTCCAAATGTTCCGAGTCAGACTCGAGTGCAGCAAAAAACAGCAGAAGCACCGCTCGGCAATTGTATGCGTCCCAGATGCACGGAGCGCCTTGCGCTAAATGGAGGAGAGGCGGGCTGGGGCGAGCCTTGCGCAATCACTGCGGCCGCCCTTGACCTAGCTCACACTAGGTGCACATCACCAGAAACGGCGATGCAACATTAGCCCAATAATGGCGGCTAATGCATGCGCTCTGGTGGTAGCGCGGTGCAGTTGGACAGTGGTTGGAGAGACAAGCCAGTGCTTTGCGCTTTTTGTCGAGAAAGCTATAAAGAGGCAATCTCCTCGGTTCGGGCAGGGCGGTACGTCACTACTAGTTGCTCGCTTCGACATATACACACATAGCTATTAGGCAGCGCACATACAATACATATATACGTTTTACTCGACGGCGTGGTAAGCATTGTCATGGACAGCGATCTCAGCTACACTTGGCTCGGTCAGGTACAAGTTCCTTCGAGCGCCGAGCCGCCTGCCCCGGCGGCAGAAACGAGAAGCGAGAGCGGCAACACAGATCCGCTTTGGTGCTAGCCGTTCCAACTGTAGAGCCAAAATAATAATAAACAAAACATTGGTTACTCGGGCATAAGATGCAGACAGTGATTAGCCTAAATGCGTATTCTTTAATAATAGACACTCTTGAAGTGTGAAACTAAAAGGCCTTGTCAATGAGGTAGTTGCTCGCCTTGTTAACGTCGTAATCGTACATTTCCAAGGCTTGGAGTGCCTGCGGTCGACTAAAGCCCATGCTCACCAGCGTGTTGACTTGCTCGACATGGCCACTGCCTTGCTCGGAGCTGTTCAGGCCCGAGGGCTCGTCGCGTGCGTAGTCAAACTCGCTAAACGACGTGAACGGCTTGGGTGGAATTGCTGGTGCCGCCGGGTCGGATTGGTTCACGGGGCGGCGAGGAGGAAGCGGCAGCGGTCCAGATGAGCTGGTGGAAAGTGGCTCTACCACCGATGGCGGCGGGGCTCCAGTAGCAGCAGAAGTGCCAGACTTCCATTCGTCAGGCTTGGGCGGAAGCTCTGGGCGAGAAGCCGCATTGCTCTGGCTAGGCGGCGTTCCCTGAGTCCAAGTAGTGTGTGGGCCAAAGGACGAGGACAGCCGGTTGGGCTTTGGCTCGATTCTGGGCGCATTGATATGCTGGGGCGTAGCCATGGAAAGCCCAGCTTGACTATGCAATGGCTGCGGCGGCTGCTGCTGCGGTGGTGGTATTTGCAAGTGAGTCTGGAGCTGCGGGCGAGGTTGAGATGCCGACTGCATTTGTACTTGCGGCCGCAGTTGCGGTTGCTGTATAGGACAAGGCGTCATGTTGCTCATCCCGGAGTTGAGCATAGGTCCAAGGCTGCCGCTGGGCGAAGTGGCACTAAGAGACGGATGCTGGCCAGTTGATGACTGAATGGGGTATCCAGTTGAAAAGTTCGGAGATGGGTACATCGAGTGCCCGGCAGAAACCACAGGTCGATACACGCCAAATTGCGATGGCTGCTGCAGCATGCTTGCTTGAGGGCGAGGCGCGACAGCTTGGTAGAAGTTGGGCGACATAGAAGTGGCCGGGGTAGACAGGGTATTGCTAGAATGCTGATATGCCGGCTGATATGTAGCCGCAGCAGTGCTGGCAGCAAATGGCTGAGAGTTGGCTGGCTGCACCGGGCGAGCAGTCGTCGCTGGCTGAGTTATCGCTATGGCCGGCTCGGCAGAGTGAGGTCGCTCTACTTGCGCGCCCTGCACAGCCGCAACCATCCCCGCCGGAGACGCACTTGAGCTAAACTGTGCTGGCGGGCCACTCGACTCTTGTGCCAATTTCTGGGGCTTGAGTTGCGGCTGTACGGGAGTCGAAGGCTCGTCTTGCTTGCGCTTAGAGGCCTCAGTACCGGAATAAACTCCGGCCGCAGCGGCGCTCTGTGGCCTAGTAACTCCGCTGTCACTCCGAGGCTTGGTAAGAGGACTGGCGGTGTTGCTGCTGCTGTTTGCAGGGCCTTGCGCAGTGCGCTCTGGCTCCTTTCCCTTGTGGCGATTTTTCCGCGAGGCAATAAGGTCGACCATGGACAGTTGCTGCTGTGCCTGTCGGAGCATGTTGAATTGGTCATCCTGCTTCTGCTTAGCAATCTCCTTCATAATCTTCTTCTCGAGCGAGAAATCGTACTTTGGGATGCGACTGATGGGCCGAAAGTCCCCAATTGACTCGAAGGGAAACGACACTGGCGCGGGGAGCTTAAAGGGCAGCTCAAACCGGAGCTTGACGCCCTGCACATGTTCGTTCATCGCTGCCAGGAGAATTGAAATAGTACAAATATTGCGAAATGAAGGTATGCAGACAACCGAAGCAGAGGAGCGTCGCCAGACAACCACATGAACAAGCGAGGGTGATCAGTTTTTTTTTTTTTTTTTTTTTTGGAGGCACTGCTGAGATGAGGATCAAAGCGAGGCAACAGCCAGTTTCGGTCCTTTGTTTTTTTACTATACTTTATTTTGAATTGGCTGCGACTATGGCGGCCGACAAGCGACATTCAAGGGCATTTCCCGTCGTTACGTGGCCGCTGCACCTGTCAGAGTCGGGCGTCGGCTATACGGGAACCGATGCGTTTGACTTGGGCACTTTTGGCCACATGCTTCCTAGCATCGCCTCTGAGCGGCGACCTGGAGATCCGCAGGCAGCAGTCAGTTGGAGGCCCGCCTCGGCACAGCCCCAGCCAGAGACGTACAACGTGGTGACTGAGCCTGGATCGCCTGTCATCATGCGGCCCTCGACACGCATAGCGCAGTTTCTGGACCCTGGCAGAGGCCACGATAGCGCCCAGCTCATGTACAAATCATTCAGCATGGTGCATCGGGATCTGGATATTCCCAAGGACATTTTATGCGACGCGCTCACAGAGGCGTTGGACGAATCCGACTGGGACCACATCGCGTCAAAGAGGGGCAACGTAATGGCCTGCTGTCGGCCCACGCTGAATAGAGCCGACATCGTCCAGCACGCCGAACAGGAAGGGCGGCCAGCTCTGGAGTGGCTACAAAAGACATGCTACAAACGAAACGTCAGACCCATCACGGCTCCGCGCAGCAATCATGAGTACCGGTGGTCGTCGCATCGCATGTGGGCGTTCTACCCAGGCGGCACATGCAATAGCGAACTCTGGACACTGCCCCTGCCAACAGCCGAAGACCAGCATAGCGACTTTTCTAGCTTGCGATATCGAGGGCGCGAGAGCAAATCTATGCGGGGTGTCGAGGCTGGGCCATCCATCGAGTTTGCGAGAACCATTCGACAGATTGCCACGCGCGAGTCGCACCCAGGATATGCATGCATACGCACAGACAACATGGTTGGCCTGCTTAGCCTGGTGCAGCGTCACCAACCGCCTGACTGGGTACCGAGAGTCGAGGTGGATGTCGTGGGCAGCCCCTACTTGTTTGACCAAGGCGACATGTGGATTTGCCATGCCTCTTGGAGCCCGTGGACGGTGTCAGAGATAGCTCTGGCATCGGGAACCGGCTGTATTCGACTCTGGGACTGCAATGCTGGCCGCGAAACGGAGCTAAAGGGGTGCGATGTCTCGGATAAATACGACGACCAGTGGAATTGTTGCGAGTATTGGAATTCTCCTCGCACCATTCTCTGCGCCAACCCCGACACGCTGTATATGCTTGACGCGCGCTCCGGCTGCTCGCGCACGAATATCATGTCTCTGACAGACTCGCTCCACGCGGCCGCCGACGAGCTGTTTACAGCTGCATGTCCTTCGGCCTTACACCCCATGCACGCGATAGCTGCCTCGACACACTACATTCGCGTGTTTGACCAGCGATACCTAGCACAGCCGGTTGTCGCCTGGAGGCACAATCTCTCGACATACGATCCGCCCATCTATCTCCAGACTTGCGAGATCCCGCAGTGCGAGAGTGGGCAAGCAGCGGCTATCTTGGCGGCGTCGGCGCAGTCCTCGCGCGTCGCTAGCTATGTGTATGGCCAACACGGCAGCGACCAACCGTATGCTTCTATCGAACAAACAATGCTAAAGTCGTCGACAAAGTCGGCACGCATTAGCGAGGACATCCAAGACTTGCTCGCCCTCGACCTGAAGGAAAGCCCAGATATGACGATATGCTACACGTACATCTCAAGCCATCTAACGTCCCAGCTTTCAGGACTTTCCCTTCAGCTCTTGCCGCGAGAACCAGGCGCAACTTTGGGCGACAGCGTTGGCGAGGGATCAAGAGTGGCCTCTAAATCTGTCGATGCCGTGTGCATGACTATTGACGAGTCGGGAGCTGTAGTAGGCCGTCGACTGCTGCTCATTCCCAGGTCAGAGCGCAAGATCGGCAGCAAGCCGGGCAAGCTGAAGAGCAGCTTTAATCCCGTGTTCAAGGCGCCAATTTGGACAAACTTTTGCCCCAGCCAGGGCGCGGTTGTAGATGGCATGGGGCTGTTGTTGTACGACAAGGCCAGAAACGACGAGAGGAAGGAGAGCTTTTGGGCTGAGCTGCGCAAGCGAGGCATCTCACACAGGCGTGTGGACATGCGAGAGCCGTATCGATGCTTGCTCAAAGCAACCAACACAATGCTAGAAAGCGACTCGGCAAACGGGTTAGAGCCAAGCGGCAATGTCAGGTGGAGTGCTGCCTTTGCAACTCAGCTGGGTGTTGTCGCAAGGCAAGCTGCAGCCAACGTGTCTGGCTTGGACCTGGCCAACTGGGCCATTGGCGCCCTTTCGAATGCCCCGCACTTTGTAATGCAGAGCGAGCTGCCGTCGTGGTCAGCTAGTGGCGAGGGGATCAGGGACGCGTTTCTCTCTATGCG
Source organism: Coemansia sp. RSA 1836 (assembly GCA_027578595.1). NCBI lineage: Eukaryota > Fungi > Kickxellomycota > Kickxellomycetes > Kickxellales > Kickxellaceae > Coemansia > Coemansia sp. RSA 1836. The sequence continues at coordinate 4,636 of JANBTD010000057.1, read as the reverse complement.
GGACGGCGAGCTAGATGGCGAGGAGGTAGCCGACCGCATATATAGCGATGCTATCGGCGCAATAAATGCCTGCCAGCCTTTGCTAGGCACGAGTAGGAGCGAGTCATACAGCGAGCTTGAGCGGATCTTTGGCACATTGCACTCGTCTTCAAATGTGCATGTTACGACGGCGCTGGCTCGCGCAGCCAAGGACATTGATCTTGCGGACGTAAGGGTGCGCTCTGTAGCGGCTTCCAGCAGGCAAGTGTCTGTCAGTCGAGGCAGCACAGGGTCAGACATCCTGTCCAGGCTCGAGACGCTGGCAGGACAGTGGTCTGCTCCCGCACAGAAGCTAAGCGATATGTGGACGGCGGCGTCGCAACCGCCAGGATCCAGACCGTCTCAAGCAAGCAACACCCAGATCAGCACAGGCCAGTTTTCGCACTCGCTCAAGAGAAGGTCAGATCAGTGGCAGTCCTCGGCTGCAGCGAGCCAGAAGGCAGCGAGGTCGCACTCGCAGAAAGTATTTAGCAGCAGCCAGCGCACACCAGCAGAGCCGCCTGCGTCGCAGTTTGCGCCGAGCTCCTTCCTGTCTAGCCAGGCGCGAGTAGCGCCGCCGGTCGCCCACACGTTGTCTGGTTCAATGGATGCCTTTGCCTTTGCGTCTCAAAGCCACACGCGGACAGGACGGTCGCAGCCCTCGCTCAGCCAGGCCAAGAAAAAGAAGACGCGCAAGTCGGGGTTCTAAGCGCCCCAGGCCAATAATAAAACTCGTCTTTTCCTTTCTTGTCTGCTTTGAGTTTGGTAAATTCACTTGTTTTTGCAATCATCATCTTGACAGCGCTTTCTTTCTTACTCTATTCCCACTTGCCTATTCCCAAACCACCTTCATTACCATGCCTTTGCACGGCTGGGGCATGCATCGCGGGCGGCCCAAGACAACGTCCATCTTTAGATCGGAGGTAATGTCTCTGGTGCAGCTGTACATTCCGTCTGATGTGGCGCGCTTCACCGTCTCGCAGCTGGGAGAGATGGGGCTGGTCGAATTCCGCGACCTCAATGCCGACGTGAGCGCCTTCCAGCGGTCGTTTGTGAGCGATGTACGGCGCTTCGATGAGATTGAGCGCAAGCTGCGCTATCTGCGCTTACAAATCGAGCGCAGCGACCTTGAGGTCTACGACTTTCTTGACGAGGACTTTGCTGGGCGCTCGCGTGGCCCTCGCGACATTGACGAGATGGAGGAGAGGATCAGCGCCCACGAGAACCGCGTCCTCAAGCTCACGGCGACCTACAAGAGCCTTCAGCTCAAGCACCTGGAGCTGGTCGAGAACAAGCACGTCTTGGAAGAGGTTTCCTCCCTGTTTAGCGAGATCTCTGGCCGCCAGCAGACTTCGGCGGCGCGTAGCGGCAGCGTTGGGCGCTCGGGCGTTTCTGGCAGCTCCGGCAACCGCTACGACACTGCTCCGCTGCTTGGCCGCTCTGATACCTCATCTCGTCGCAGCATCGGGAGCATGGATGCCGCTCGTGCTGGCGACGCGCTGGGCTTTGACATGGAGGCTGGGTCTGTTGTCGGCCACGACATAAACGTCGGGTTCATTACTGGCGTGATCTCGCGCGACCGCATCTCGACGCTCGAGCGCGTGCTGTGGCGCTCGCTGCGCGGAAACATGTTCCTCAACTACGTCGACATTGATGAGCCGATCCACGACCCCAAGCAGGACGAGCCCGTGTACAAGAGCGCCTTTATTGTTTTTGCGCATGGCGAGTCTCTGCGCGACCGCGCGACAAAGATCGCCGAGAGCCTGGGCGCCACGCTGTACCGGGTCGACAGCAGTGCCGAGCGGCGCCAAGAGGAGCTCATTGACACCATGTCGCGCATCGACGACTTGCGCCAGATTCTCGAGAACAACAACGTCGCGCGCATCACCGAGCTCACTGGCGTGTCGGAGCAGATCAACACCTGGTTTACTGTGGTGCGCAAGGAGAAGGCCATCTACCACACGCTCAACCTGTGCAACTACGACGCCAACCGCAACTGCCTCATTGCCGAGGGATGGTGCGCCTCGAACGACATTACCGCTGTGCAGTCTGCGCTGCATATTGCCACGGAGGACGCCGGGTCCAACGTCCCAACGGTCTTGCAAGAGCTGCGCACGACAAAGGAGCCGCCGACGTTCATCCGCACCAACAAGTTCACCGACGGCTTTCAGAACATCGTCGACGCATACGGCGTGCCCAAGGCAGGCGAGGTGAACCCCGGGCTGTTCACGTGTATTACGTTCCCATTCTTGTTCGCGCTGATGTTTGGCGACCTCGGCCACGGCTTCCTGATGACGCTCTGCGCGGCGCTTCTGTGCATCTACGAGCGCAAGCTGGCGTGGCTCGCCAAGGACGAGTCCATGCGCATGTTCTACTCGGGGCGCTACATCATCCTCCTCATGGGCATATTCTCCATGTACACGGGCTTTTTGTACAACGACATCTTTTCGCGCGCGATGGGCCTGTTTGCCTCGGGTTGGGCGTGGCCAACCGACTCGGGCGGCGAGGGCGTTACGGTTGAGGCAACCAAGCTTGGCCACACCTACGCCATTGGCATCGACCCGGCATGGCACCACGCCAGCAACTCGCTGCTGTTTACCAACTCGTACAAGATGAAGATGTCGATAGTCCTCGGCGTCATCCATATGACACTTGGCATATGCCTGCAAGTGCCCAACGCCTTGCACTTTAAGAAGCGCATCAACATCCTGCACGTCTTTGTGCCTCAGATCATATTCCTGTTTTCGATCTTTGGCTACCTGGTCTTCACCATCCTGTTCAAGTGGTCGACCGACTGGTACGCGCGCGACGCCAGCGGCCAGCTGACGCATGTCAGCCCTCCCAGCCTGCTAAACATGCTGATCTACATGTTCCTGAGCCCTGGCCGCGTCAACGAGAGCGAGCGCATGTTCCGCGGCCAGGCCGCGCTGCAAACCTTCCTGCTGCTCACTGCGCTTGTGTGCGTGCCGTGGATGCTTCTGGTAAAGCCGCTGATTATGCGCCGCGAGCACCAAAAGATTATCTCGGAGGGCTACGGCCGCATCTCGACGCACGTCCGCGTCAGCGCCGAGGACGACAGCATGGGCGGCGCCGTGGTGCTGACTGAGCAAGAGGAGATGGAGGAAGACGACTTTGACTTTGCCGACATTATGATCAACCAGTCGATTCACACCATCGAGTTCTGCCTCAACTCGATCTCCAACACGGCGTCGTACTTGAGACTGTGGGCGCTCAGTCTGGCTCACGCGCAGCTGTCCGAGGTGCTGTGGACGATGACGTTCTTGCCAACCCTCAAGATGAGCGGCGCCACTCAGCCCATTGCGATCGTGTGCGGCTTCTCGGTGTGGTTCACCCTTACGTTTGGCATTCTAATCGGCATGGAGGGCCTCTCGGCGTTCTTGCACGCGCTCCGTCTCCATTGGGTCGAGTTTAACAACAAGTTCTACGACGGAACGGGCGTCAAGTTTGAGCCGTTCTCCTTCAAGGCCCTCTTGGACGAAGCCGAAGAGTGAGGGTCTTGTAATTTGCTAGTTCAGCTTGGCGAGGTATTTCAACATAGTGGCATAACATGGTACTGGTACGCGTAGAGTAGAAATCGTCAACAATAAAGGGTAAAACATTTTATAAGAATAATAGTATCTGGCTGACTGACAGCTCACGCAGCAACATCGCTCAGGCCAACGGCGGCACTGGTGGCGGCGGCGGTGGAAGTGGCGGCGGTTGCCTGGTCAGACTCGGCGACGACGCCTTCTTGAGACCCTTGCTCTTCGTGGTCGTTGAGCAAGGCCGCGTACTCGCAGTCGGCAAACTCGACCCAGGGGTTGGGCAAGCTGGCCAAAAAGTCGATACGCATTTGAATGACGTCCTTGAACGAGGTTGTCGGCATAGCCCGCATGGAGAGCTGGGCGAGCTGGCGCTGCAAAAACGACGTGCGGCTATCGTGCTCCAAGAAGCGCGTGAGATTCATAAAGGCGTCGAAGAAGATTGGCAGCATTTTTGGCGGCACACGGCGCAGGTCCTTTAGCGTGATCAGGCCGTTCTTTTCGGGACGAACCAGGTCGTTCAGCTGGCACATTAGGTCGTCGAGCATTATGACATCGCCAGACATCTCTTCCTCCATTCGGCTAAACTGCTCGTCGTAAAAGTACTCCAGCTCATACACGGTAAGCACGCCGTCGCCGTCGAGGTCCAAGCAGCGGAACCAGTACTCGACGGCAGTGGGGCTCGTCTTGTCAATCTCGGACAACAAGAACCAAATAAAGTCGCTGTAGGTCATGCGGCAGTCGGACAGGCGCACGTTCAGGTCATAGCGCGACCCCACCTTGGCCTTGCGCTTGTCTGCCTTTGCCCTTGCCCGAGCATCGTCGACAGAGGCCTCGCGAGAGACCTTGTGCTCGGAGGGCTTGCCCTTCCCCATCATGACACGCGAGATGGTCCGGCGCGAAAGCGTTCCACTAAAGTAGCGCAGCAAATCACGCGCGTCAAGCAAGCGGTCTCGGTTAGAGTCAAGCTCAAAGAAGCTGCAGAACAGCACATAGAAGTGCTTGTAGGAAAAGATGCCCGGGTTCTCGATATCAACATCGATCCCGCCCTCGATAGTGCGCAGAACGCCCGCAAT
>JANBTD010000051.1:0-11038 GCA_027578595.1 Coemansia sp. RSA 1836 | reverse complement strand
GGGCTTGCGCGCCAGCGCGCACACCAAGGCGTGCTTGCTCATCGGAAAAAAAGAGCAGCAGCCGCGGAGAATATTTTTGCTTTGCAAAAGGCATGTGCGCAATGCAGATGCGGCCCAGCAGTTCGTGCTGCCAGCGCAAGGACAGGCGCTGTGACCAAAGGATCTGCAGAAGGAGGGAGGGGGCGCCAGCATTGGCGAGAGGGGGCTCACAGCCCCCAGGGCGGTATGATGACAGAATAGCAAGGGGCTGGCCTCATTGAGCCTCGCCCCTCTCATCTGTGTGTGCCCTTTCTTTTCGACGAGCGCGGCCGGAAGCCAAATGCGGCGGGCGGCTTGCACTGTGGGGAATCGAATAAATACCGCGGCGCGCGGCCATGCCTGCTCCAACTCTACCACAGTAATCACCGCATACCTCCTTCTTTGAGCATATCTGGGACTTTCTTCTTTCTTCTTCTTTTTTCTTTGAGCCCTCTTCCAGCACTCTCTTCTACACGTCTCCCTCCCGGCCACACGACCTCCCCTCTCGCCAGCCAGCACCTTTTGCGCCCTACAACTCGCCAAGCAGCAGCAATGTCCTTTCACGCTCGTATCACTCCCGCCACGACACTATCTCGCGACTATCCCTACCAAATCACATCACCCAGCGATGACCAATCTACATAAGGTGCTACCGGAGTGCCGCCACTTCCACTCGAGCGGCATCTGGCACTGCTAGCGCCTCTAGCCGCCGATTCAGGACAGTGCCCGGCGCGTCTGTCTGTGGCACTCTTCCGCTGTACACACGCCTTAAAAGCCTTTTTTACTTCGAAATCGCCATTGCCATCGCCATCACACGTGTTTCTCTACTCACTCTTGCACCATTGCTAAGCATCTAAAAAAAATATACATATATTGCTACCATTTCTTGGAACAACCAGCGGTGGCACAATCGAGCCACTGCACCCGCGCTCCTTCATTTATCCCATGATGCTAGCTCGCCACACACACATACTAGGCCGTGAGGGCGGCGGCGTATGCTGCTTGTTCTGTTACTTCCGGCTTGCCGCTGCGTCCGAGATTGCTTGTGTATATTGGATCGACGGCTAGGAGCTTGACTCGGGTGGCGCGCAGGTGCTGGATGCGCCAGAGGCAGCGTCTGCATTGGCTGCTGCGGTGCTTTCCCTCTCTTCAGACGCCATGAGAAACAAGGCAGCGCTGCCTGCTGCCGCCTTGCCAAGAATCCTGCAAAGGAAATTAAATAAAGCAAGACGACAATAGCCACTTGATGCGCACAAGCAGCCGCTCAGGAGCATGTGCCGCAACAGACGCCGGCTGCCAGCCGCACTACATAAATGAAGGCCACCCTGCCCACCAGGCGCTGTCTGCCGCCCTGTCGCTGGCTGCATCCACTAGAACCAACTGGCGCCAATGCTCGTGTTCCGCCTGCAGCTGCAGAGTACTTGGCCATGTTGACAGTAACGATGTGTATCATCTCATGCGCGCTCCCCGCAAGGGAAATGTTGCTCAGAGTGGTCACTCGCTCGTTTGCCTTAAAGTGCCTAGCGCATAACAGGCTGCCGCATGGCTGGCGTCCAAGCACATCTACTCGTGCCTGCCACGTACTCTCTCCTCGAGGACAGGGAGTGGATATGAGGAAGCATATTTTGCTTATTGTTGAGCAAAGCTGCACTCTATTCTTGTACGATACATAAATTGTTAGACCAGCTGCCAGCCTCCTGCGTGCTTGCGCGCCTAAACTAGGATGACAGAGCACCATTTGTCAATATTTGCCACTTTATATACTTGCGGATATCAATCCCTTCCCTGCGCACAGGCTGCAGCTGCTCGCTGGGCGCGGCCACATTGTTCTTGCGTGTTCCATGCGATCGGGGGACAGGTGCCCTTTGCCCCTGCACAATCCCCCGATCGGTGCAGCCAATCGCGGACATTCGCTCCAATAGTCACCCTTCGCACCTCGCTGCAAGGCCCCCTGCCGATTGCATGTAGCCTCTCTCCCCCTCCCCTAAAACAAGACATAATAAGGCAACATCACTCCAAGCCCTCAATTAAAGAAGGCACCAACAGTAATTGCAACAGCATCGCATATATATGGTGCAAAATACAACCCGGTGGCTCATTGTATGCCATCTTATTCTACGCAACGACATGCCAATTGTCGGGTTAAGCGTATGCATTATCAAGCCATATAGATGGCAATCACGCGCAACCGCCCACGTAATTAATTTACTCGTTTGCCGTTAAATCCCACAGCCACTCGACGTGGCAAAGTCAATCACGGTCACACATTGGCGCCCCTTGTTGCAGCCTGTGTATAACAATGCCCAACTTTTTGACAGCTTATGCTACATTGCATACACACACATTGCCTATATTGCGCAATGTACAAGCAACGGATAGGGCCCATTCACCGCACTCAGCATTGCTCTATTGCCGCTTTTTATTCGTGTTTACGAATCGAGCAGTGCCATCCGTGTTTGCCACGCCCACTTCCGTGCCGCCCGCTGGCTTGCTGCGCGACCTGTCGCATATGGCGCACCCAGCGCCGTCATGGAGTAGGGCAAAGGGCGGCACGGCAAGCGCGGCTGTATGCCAATCAGTCTCAATCACGTGGTTTGGCCGTACTTGGCGGATCGGCCAATGGTGAGCACTCATGTCCCTGCCGCCGTCGTACGCGTTCAGCAAACGCGTGAAGGGGTGGGCGAAAAATCCAAGCGAGCTGAACGCGTTACTTTTTTCTTGAGCGCTGCTTTTCTTGTGCCTTTCTCTAGCTCTACCCGAATTTGACTTTTCTCATCTCATTTATATCATTAATCTGAAGAGCTAATTCAAAAGCTGCTCCGAAGCATAAATGTTTTACGCCGAGGCTATCCTCTCCAAAAAGGGGCCGCTGGCCAAGGTTTGGCTCGCAGCACACCTCGAGCGCAAGCTCACCAAGGTTCAGCTATTGCAGGCGAGTATCCCTAGCTCCGTCGGCGCCATCATTGGCCAAGACCAGGGCCCACCGCTGGCCTTGCGCCTTTCTGGCCAGCTGCTTCTTGGCGTCGCTCGCATATACGCCCGCAAGGCACGCTACCTGCTCGAGGATTGCAACGAGGCGCTCATCCGAATCAAGATGGCTTTCCGCCCGGGTGCTGCGGACATTACCTCGGACGCGATGGTGGCCGTCCACAGCGCGATTACCCTGCCCGAAGCGCTAACCGAGTTTGACATACTGCTGCCATCTCCGGCTCGTCTGCACGGCAGCAGCTCGGGTGGTGTCGCAGGAGCGACAGCCGATAGCATGCTAGAGCTGGAGATGGCCGCCGCTGCCATGAACACGTCGCGCATTCAGGACATTACGCTCGCCGAGCAGTCGTTTGATATTTCCATGGTAGCCCGTGGCATTGGCGAAGTGGACCTAGGCGACGAGGATCTTTTGGGCCGTGACGACGACTTTAGGCTTGACCTTGACGCCGACTTTGTATTCTCGCCGGCTCCGCAGCAGCTTCCCGAGCCATCGATGCACATGGACGAGAGTGCACTTGAGCCCGAGATCGGGCGCGAGGCTATGCAGGGGTTAGAAGAGGGTGTCGTCGGAGCTAGGCCCGAAGATATACCCCTGCTCAGCAAGGGGATCCATGGACTCAACGCTGGCGGGTCAATGATGGACATTACGCGGGAAGATCTAGCCGGTGGTGTGGATGGTGGCGATATGCTGCGCTTTGACGATGTCGATGATCTGACTATGCGCAGCATGCTCGGCGATGTCTCTGTGGTGCCTGACACGCAAGAGGCGGCCCTTCAAGAAGCAGAAGCCGAAGTCTTGGCGGGTGGCACTCATCCGGCTCGGCTTGCTAAGCGCCGGAGGCTGAGTCTGTCAGAGCTAGTAACAAGTGAGGCAACCTCACTTTCACCAGACGAAATACGCAGCCGTCTAAACGACCCGACGGATATTGTTTGTGTGCCAACGTATCTGCCTCTAAGCAGGTCCGCCAGGCTGGAGGACGCTGGCTCTGCTGCAGTCGCCTCTCGCTTCCTGGCCGCAGATCGCGAAACTCCATTCGCGCTTCTGTTTGCCGCTGGCGAATTCGATGCGGAACAAGAGGTTCCGACAGCCGCAGGCTTTGGCGGCCTGGACACGAGTGCATTTGGAGCGATTGACGAGCACAGAGGCGCAGAGGATGTATTTGGCGCAGACGAGTTCCGACTTGATGACGTGGGCGAAGAGATCAGTTTTGGTGTTGGCCCAGATGCCGCAGATCGGCAGCACGAGGCCGAGCTCCTCTTAGCCGACAAGTCGTTTGAGCAGCTGGAGAGGCTGGAGGAAGAGAGCTTCCAGCGCCAGGCCGAGGAGCTCACTCACGAGGGCGCCAGCTTGTTTGCAGACGCGCTGCCAGCTCGCGACGAGGATATCAGCCTACGCGTGTCGCAGTTTGTTGACTCTGGGGTGCCAGAAACTAGACCAGCTGATGGTGCTGCTCCCGGTGGCGCCGAAGATGTGCTGGTGTCCAATGCTGGCTACAGCAAGAACACGATCCGCGCCATCCACATTCTTGATGCCGCGTGTACTGCTGAGAACGTGCCTGTTGTCGAGAGTGCCGCTGCTCGCAAGGAAGGAGCACTGTCGTACCAGAGCGTGGCTGGCAGCGCTCGCAGAAGCGACGCCGTAAAGCTTTTCTTTGAGCTGCTCGTGCTAAAGTCCAAGGACTTTATTGACGTGCAGCAGGCCGCCCCATTCGAAGACATTTTGATATCGCCCTACGCAAAGCTCAGGCGAGCAGCCGACTCGATTAGCGTTGCTGCCGCCGTGGCAGTATAGGCGGCCTTGTCTGATTTGATCGTTTCGGCAATCATCGCTGCCAGTTTATGATGATGCCCGTGGCCGTCAGCAAGCAATTCTTTTTTTCGCTTTTTTTTTCCTTTTTTTTTCAATTAAAAAATTCTATCTTTCGTATGTGCATTCGTCCTTCTTTGTTTCGCGGGGCGTGCAGTCAGGCTCTGCAACTATGTGGGTCAGGGCAGCAGTCCCTCTCGCGATTTATTTCTACACATGTAGTGCTGAGCGCAACAAAGTCTATTCTGAACGACATAGTGGCAGACAAGACTGGCAGCCCAGGCTGGCTTGAGCAGAAACTAGTCGAGGAGCAGCAGACGGCCAGTAAGGGCGCCGGGCGATTTACAGCTAGTCAAGTAGGCCGAGCAGCGCAACGTGCGCAGGGTGCCAGTGGTGGCGGCAATGCCGGGTTTACAAAGATCGAGCGCAGTAGGCGGCTAGCCGAGCGACATGGCAGCAGCAGCAGCACCACTACCAAGGATCTGCCAGGGGACGCGGGGAATGGAGCTGACCTGACGCTGACAGCGAAGGACCTGGCAGCCAAGGCAAAGTGGCAGCAGAGCGACGCGGCAAAGTCGCGGCTGCAGGGCAGGCTGCGGGATGTGTCGTTAGAGGTGTGGCAGCGGCGAAAGATCGAGCTGAAGCTGAAGCATGGCAGCGAAAAGTGGGAGCCGACAAAAAAGATAGCCGCGTCGAGCATGGAGAAAATCAGGCTGCTTAATTCAGAGTTTCCCGACGTGTGGACCATGCAAAGACTTTCCGAGCAGTTCAAGGTATCGCAAGAAACCGTTCGGCGAATTCTAAAGTCGCGGTTTCGGCCGTCAGAGGAGCGCTTGGAGAGGCGCGAGCAAAGGCGCAATTCCGACATGCAAGCGTACAAGGATAAGGCAAAGCTGCGAGACAGCAGCACTCGTAACGGCGGCAGCAGCGGTGCAGCTAGCTGCTAGCACTTGGCTCAGTATACCACCTCCGCTGGGTAGGCGAGGTTTCACGTGCCACAAGAGAGAGAGGCAGCATGTGAAGATTGCATGTGGCGCGAAGGACAGCCATATAAAGCCGTAATGGAGGCGCGTGTGCCCCTCTATTCTTGCTACGTATCTCTCTTTTCTTTTATCTGACTGTCACTTTGCTTTATTTCTGCTTTCGCTAGACCAATTTACACCCTTGCTAAAATGCCAATTGCCGGCTTCACTTCAAGCGCCATCATCGACCAGCTAACTCACGTTTTGGGTGCGCTGTCGGCAGAGGACCGCAAGAAGGAAGTAAACAAGACGAAGGCTGTTTATGCGTTCGAGGTTGCCAATGCCGGTGGGAAAAGGCACTATTTTGTCGTTGACCTGAAGCAAGTGGGGAGAGTTACCGATGGTGCTACAGAGGCCGAGGCAGCACAGGGCCAGCCCAAGCCCGACATTAGCATCGCTATCAGCGACGACACGTTCGTTAAGATCTCCGAGGGCAAGACCACTGCGGCCGGCGAGTTTATGAGCGGCAAGGTCAAGATCAAGGGCAATATGATGCTGGGCATGAAGCTAGAGCCCATTCTGAAGCGCTTCAAGACTCTGGCCGAGTCCCTGCCGCCACCTTCGCCCGCCGCTCCTGCCGCTGCTCCCGCCCCAGCATCGGCGGTACCTGCTCAGGATATCGTCGTCAGGGGCTACAATGGCAGCCTGGTAATTGCGCAAATCCTAAAGGCGTTTGGGTCTGACGATGCCAAGCGTGAGGCTGCTCTTAAGAAGACCAACGCCATCTTTCAAATCGACCTCAATGGTCCCGAGGGCGTCAAGTCGTGGGTGCTAAACCTCAAGCCCGGGGCAACTGCCTCTGACCTTGTTATGGCGGGGACGGCCGCGCAAAACAAAAAAGCCGCCGGCGCGACCCTCATACTCAGCGACGCCGACTTTGTTGACTTGGCTTCGGGCAAACTTACTGGGCAGAGCGCATTCATGGGCGGCAAGCTCAAGTCCAAGGGCAACATCATGCTGGCCCTCAAATTGGAGTCGGTGCTCAAGGCCGTCAAGGGCCCCGCTGCCAAGCTGTAGTAGCAGCCCATCGTTTTTACACAACTGCTTTCCCCTTTAAAAACTAATAATGCCAGCACCAAAAGGTCGCCAGCTGCCCACATGCCCGGCATGTGTCGGCCCACTCACTCTCACAAGTAAAGGGCGCGTCGTGGAGGGCACATCGACCAACATGCACATGTCACAGGGGTCCGTGGCCCTGCTGTTTTGTGTCTGGCCATCAGGCGAATGGCGAGGCCTTGCGTCAGGGAGGCAGGCCAGAAGCATGGCCAAGGCTTTCCTTTGGCGCATCCTTTGCCATAAGCTTGGCTGCGAGAGCAAGGGAGGAGACTTGGACAGCCGGATGTTTTCGGCTACACCCTGCTGCGGATTGCCATTGTTTCCTTTGGTCAAAGCGCTTCGGCCGCAGCAAATCAGTGTGTGTGCTTGGCGCTCAGGTGCCATCCCCACTTAGTGACCATAAAAAACGTGTTTTTGCTAGTAAGCGCGCCTTTCTAATCGTAATAATGACGCTCAAGTCTCCTGGTCAACTGCGGCCGTGCTTCTCGACACCATGCCACTGGCTGCCCACGTTGCCTGCGGTCGCAAGTCTGCTCACCCTTTATTGGGGTCTATGGCTGCCCTCGTCGGGCCCAGTGCTGACATTACATAAAGTGCCTGTGTTCTCCCTTCCAGAGCTCTCATTTTTACTCCCTCACCTTTCTTCGCTACCCGCACTTGAGCGTACTTTATTTGCATCCATCATTTCCACACGCACATATTACATTCTCGCTTTACCAGCCTATAAAAATGTCTTGGCACGTCGTTGATACAAACTATGGCCCGTCGACACTCCCTGTCTCACCCTTCTACCACGCCTTTGGGGCTCCGCTCACAGCCACCAGCGTCACAGCGGCTCACGAGGCATGGCAGCAGCACTGCGCACAAGTAAGCCACCACTCACACTGTCACAACCACGCTCAGCATGCTCCTCTGCAGCACTGCCACAACCACGCTCAGCCTTCTCCGCCGCAGCACTGCCACACCCAGCATGAGCAGAGCTGCGAGTGTGCCACTTGCGAAGCCCACCAGCAGCGCATCCATTATTACCACCACCGCCACCAAAACCAGCACTGGCACTGGTACCCTAGCACATAAGCTGGTGAGCGCCTTTGCTGCGCGACGTCGCTGAGCATCTGGTTAGACGCGAATCACTTTTTTAGCTAACGGGTATTGGGAATACCATTGCATCTTTCTCCAGTCTTCTTGACTCGCACTACAAGTATTTACAAATAAAAAACAACATTTTTACAGTTTGAAAGTGGGATTGTATCCGCAACATGGCGACTCCAAGTGACGACTTTTTTTTTGCCTTAGAGAGTATTGAGAGTGTCATTTATAGGTGCGTTTCATTACGACAAGCCCAATTCTCACGCGGCTTAACGTGCATGCTCGTCTGCTTACGATAACCGCCCGCATGAATGCTGCACGTCGTCCACTACGCTCCAGCAACAAATTAAATGCGGAATCCCTTCACATCGTTTCGGGTTACACTTGGCATGCCCGCTTCATGACCCCTCTGCTCTCTTGTTTTGGTAAGCGCGGATGCCAATATAGGCTCCTCTACTTGTGTTGGCAAGGGTTGGCGATGAGGGCGCTGGCAATTACAGGCAGCAGCGTGAGGCCACGATGAATCGACGGCTCCCTTGCTCGATATACCCGCTCACATAGGTTGCCATCAGCCCTTCCAACAAAGCGCCTTGCATGTGACGCCTCCCCCTCTTCTGTGCGGAGAAAGGAACCAGATGTGCACGGCAGCCGCATATCTCTTTCTCCATTAGTAGCGCAGCGCACATACAAGGGGGGTCAGCGGGAGCACACGCCAGAGCAGCAGCGCAAATGGTAGGTAGGTCAGAGGAGGCGCATCGGCGCGCCAAAGCATAAAAATAAATGATGAGAAATACGAAATAGCTGCATTGGCGGAGAAGCTTCAGACAATAGGTTGCGTTAATTTTTTTAGAGTGTGTCGCTTTTTCGGACAATGCTGTGCTGCGGGTGCCAGATTTTTGCTACCTTGAGTATACGCGCATGCTTGCCCGCTGTGACGGCAGCCATCACACCCGCGCAACTAGCCTCTACTTGTGCAGATACTCTGGCCTGCTTATGTGTACTCTTGGCACAATCCAATGGAATTATGCCGATATACAGCGACACCATCTAGTGCGCGATAGCCGAGCAAGTCCTCTTGAGCCGAGCTAATTAATACGGCTGTGCGCAACAAGGAAAGAAAAAAAAGAGAGGCGCTAGATTTTGTCCGGCGGTCGCTGCTGGCATCACCCGCCGCTTGAACAATCGCGGTGCTGCTTACCGCAAACACAGTTCAAATGGCCGCATGCATTTAACAAAACATAACGCAGCACATGCAGGTCACATATCAAATTCATATCAGGTGGCCAGAGCGACCACTGCTTGCCGCGTTGGGGGTGGGTATGGAGATGTCTGCTTGGGATTGCAAACCCGGCGCGTGAGAGTTGCCCAGCCATATATGACTGCGGTCGTAGCAACAGAACAAGTCGACAAAGTCGACAATGGCGAGCAACGGCTGAAAAGCGCCCGATATAAATCGACTCTTGCTTACTTGCCTTTCCCCGCTGCTTCCCTCATCCTCTATGCAGTTCTCTTTACTCTCGACTTTGTAATATTGTGTTGCAGCTTTACTGCTATCGTTTACTTTCTCTTGCGCCGATTGCTCTTGTCAAACTCGTGCTGCGCTCTACCACATCTAAGCAGACATTATACACGGCGTCGCAAACAGTAAACGCCATCACCGCAACCATCCCTGTCAGAAATATATCTAGGCATTGCAGCGCGGGTTCTCCTGCTGGTGACAAGCAAACTGGTTTAAAAGGTAATTACGTACGCATATTCGCTAAACAGTCGAATGAACGGTAGTGCTACTCCCTGGGTCATTGCGCACACATCTGCTCCCCCTCCACCTTTAGCCACCACACCCTCACGCGTGTGCTAAATCACTGCGCATCTGATGCGTTGCAAGCGTGAGCCCAATTGCCCCACTTATCAAGAGAGCGACGAGGGCAGTGCCAAAAGCCGCGTGCTGCACGCAATGGTCCTTTGCTTGTTGCAGTGCACTCTTTTAAAATGTTCTTTCCCAAAAGGCGAATAAGGGGGCGGCGAATGTATTTTGCAAATGCCTCTTTTGCAGGTTTTCAAGCAGTTCTTGGCGCGTATCTCTCAAAGCCCACAAAAGCGAGCAGGCCACCAACCGCGCTTCTTTTGGCAGGAGGCTCCCACCTTTGCTCAAACCCAGCCTTTCCTCAATCGGCGCTTTTGCTTCTATGGCTTGTGTGCAGCCCAAGCTCAAAAGAACACTTGCTCTCTAGAATAGAAGTTTGATTCGCGAGCAAAGGAGCGCATTTTTCTTTCTATTGCAATGTTTTTGCATGTGCTATAGCACTTGGACTTATTAACTGCTTTGTGCATGCTTTGGGCGGTCCATCATGGCGGGTGCTTTTGTCTTGTATATATAGGGTGCGCGCCCCTCGGAAGCATGCCACACGTTTTCTCGTCTTTTCAATTCACTGAGCTCTAACAATTCTGCATTTATTCACTCGCGCTTCCATTTCTGTTCACACAAACGCGTTTCGCCGCCTCTCCATCGAAACACCAGAAGACAATCGCACCGCTACACACGCTCTTTTACACACCAGACCACCATCAGCCACCAGCCATTCCAATGACGTACTGCCTCAGCAAGTCGCCCTACTGCGGACACGGGTCCGCGATCCCGGTGCCGACGTACAAGTGTGAGGGCGACGAGTGGGTCAATCTACCCATCAACCTCTCCAACAAGGATCAGACGTACGTGTTCACCAAGTGCGCAGTCGATAAAGCTGCCGCCACCTGCGCTTGCTCGCACTGCAAGGCCGCCGAAGAGGCCAAGAAGCAGGCCCAGCTATGCCCATGCGTCACATGCAAAAAGGCAGCCGAAGCCGCCGAGAAGAAGGCCAAGGAGTGCTCATGCTGGGCGTGCCATGAGGCGAGAGAAAAGGCCAAGAAGGAGTGCCCGTGCAAGACGTGCGTGGATGCCAAAGCTAAGAAGGAGGAATGCCCGTGCAAGACGTGCGTGGATGCCAAAGCCAAGAATGAAGAGTGCCCGTGCAAGACGTGCGTGGACGCTAAAGCTAAGAAGGAGGAATGCCCGTGCAAG
>JANBTD010000050.1:0-11081 GCA_027578595.1 Coemansia sp. RSA 1836 | reverse complement strand
CTCCATCACCGGTTTCCAGGTTTAGCACGTTTCCCAGCTGAAAATGACGATCAAACACATACTCTGCCGGCTCGGGCTCCGATCTGTGTTCCAGTGCAACGACTGCGATTTTGCGTCCGAGGAGGAGGTGATGAAGGACAGCCACGAGAAGTCGCACGGGCACTACGACTGGTCATATATGCATTACATCAACTAATCGGAAGATTGGCATTTCTAAAGCTGCGAAGCGGCGCTTGCGGCAGTTGTTCTTTCGTAAATAAATTGTTTATTCCTTTCAGCTATGCTCGCCGCAGAGCGCAGGGGGGGACGGAGGATGCAACTTTATTGCCCGCAAGCACGGCAGATGGCGGTCGGGCGTTAAGCCAGGCGCACGCGAGGTGGCAAAAAAGAAAGAAAAAAGAAAGAATACACGCAGCACAGAGGTGCAAAAAAGGTGTGCCTCCTGTGAGGCTCGAACTCACGACCTTAGGATTATGAGACCTACGCTCTGCCAACTGAGCCAAAGAGGCATCTCTTCTCTCTAATAATAGTAAATTTTTCGTGATTTTATTTGGTACTCTGATGAGCCCCTCCCTACCAACAAACGTCAACACCGCGGCGACATCTGCTGTATTATCGCCCGAGAAGCTGGGCAGGCGTACTCCGGATAAAGCCATCTCGTCCAAAGTTGACCTTGCAAGCAGAAAAGACTGATGAATAATATCTTGAAGAGACGTCAGGATCTGTGAAGAACGGCCCTGAAAGGGCTGTCAAAACAGCAAAAAAAAAATAGGCAATAGAAAATCGAGAAAGACAACCACTCCTCCAACGAGGAGGTTGTAAGCACATGCTTACGCTTCTACCGCTCTCAGTAAGGTATACAAAGTAGATAGAGGATAAAAACGAAGTGAAGGCCTAGAGCTAGGAAATCCGTGGGCCATCAAAAGGGCGGCCATTTATAAGTGCTGTTGTGTTGGCCCATGCCAAAGCAGTATGCATGAGGCATCGCCCAAAAAGGACCAACCACACACGCATCCGTTGTCGTCGTTGGCCTGATACCTGCTAACAGAAGTGCTACCATCTCGTTGCGGCGAAGCAGCTGTACTTGACCAGCCAGCAGATATTCTTGGCGCTGCCAAAAAAAAAAAAAAAAGACACTTTTGCGCAATGTCGGGCTTGCCGCTTTAAAGCAGCAATCGACACTTAATCGTCGGATAAAGTTCGCGTAAATGGCGAAGCGTTGTTTTCGCTAACAGTGTATTGCCTTTTTCAGCAGTGGCATGCGCCACGGAGCAGCTGGTCAACCGTTTAAAGCGCTGACTGGCTTTTTGAACACTGGCGCTTACATCCAATGTGCTGCACTAGCCTGAATGTCCTGGGCTCAATTTTAGGCACGGCAAGGCAGTGCTAGATATTTGCATATGCTGGCTCTAACCAATGTACGTACATTTTCCTCTCTCCTTGCCCAAGTAGACGGAATGAAGGGGGGCGTGCTTTTTGCACGAGCACACATCCCACACCGTTTGCAATGGCAAAGGAAGCTTTGAAATGTGTTGATACAAAAGAGCGCTGAAAGCAGCCTTTGAGGGTTTGCTTAAAAGGGGCACCCAGGAGGCGCTGCCTTTCATGGCATGAGATGGCACTTTTTTCTTTCTTTTTTCTTTTGGCATTGCTGCTGAGACTGCAATGCCGACTATCTGATCAATTAGTCCAATTCAAGGCGTAAAACAGCGCTAAAATGCGTCTTTTTTGAAAGAGCGGCGGCAATTGTGATGGGCAAAGACATTTTTAAAGAAAGTACGCACTAGTCTCGCTGACTCAGTGGGCCTTCCTCTCTTTCTTCTGGATATTTTTTGCCAAGCTTCTTTTTTATTATCATTTTACTTGCTTCCCTGTCGGCGGTTTGTACTGGCTGGCAATGTTTTATACCAACAAAGGTAGGCATGCCTAGTCACTTCCCCTTTGTTCTCATTCGTAGGTTGCTTCAGCTTCATGAACACGCTATTGCTAGTGCTGCATCCTCCCTAATTGCATGCTTTGCTCTCATTTCTGCTTTGAGCAGACCATTCTAAAGCCCCGCAATAATAGTGGTTGTCCTACCACGTTGTTACTAAACACCTTTACAACGTGATGCATTACTCGTTTACACATTGTTGTTCCATCCCTCCCCTTTTATTCGTATCGTCATTCGTGGCAATGGCGAGCAACTTTGACAAGGTAGAACTTCAATTGGCCAAGGATGTGCTTGACAGCTGCACCTTTGTGTCTCCAGGCACCAAGGGCTGCTACTCGTCGCGCATTGCCCTGTGGATGCACTACTGCAACGAGAACTGCGATGGCGACGACGCTGTCACCAGTGTTCGCCTCGCCGACTATGCCGAGTGGATGATAAGCTCGGGCGCAGCTGAGAGCATTCGCAAGGGCAAGACTCACATACAGCAGGTGCTGCGCACTCAGCTCCAAGGCGTGGTATGCTACTGGCGCATCCAAAGCGACGACCGCGCTGACGTGCCAGATCCGCGCAGCAGCCGCGTTTTTATGTCAAAGTGGCACGGCATCGTCCAGCGCTATCCCAGCCAGCGCCAGCCGAGGCGCAGCGAGTCCGCCAGATAAAAGCCCGTAGGCAGGCGGCAAGTAGGAGCCAGGCATAGCCCCTTCTTGCTGCGACGGTTTTAGTGCCATCGGCGAATATTAATAGACTGCTTTCAAAGTATGCGCGCAATTGATGTTGGTAGAAGAGATAGTGGTTGCCTTGCTAGAACAGCACTAGCGGTAGCGACTTTGCAGTAATGGCCTGTGGCGAGTGCTATGCGCCGTGCTTTTCTGCCCTCCCGCTGGAAGTGCCAAAAAAGGGCAGCCCGCCCATGTATGCCATCAGGAAGGAGTTCAGGCGTGGCACACAGCTCAGCAAAAGCGGAGGGGGCAAAAGCGGAGAGGGCAAAAAGGAAGATTGCTCACTACAGGGGTCGAACCTGTGACCTACGCGTTATTAGCACGTCGCTCTAACCGACTGAGCTAAGCGAGCTTTTTCTAGGGAAAGTCCCTTGCTTTTCTGAGCTACTCGCTCATGTCATACACATGTCATTTCTATACACATGTCTCTCTGGGGGAGCTCTTTTCGAAAGACTACTGCGCCTGCCTCTTTTCTTCTAAAGAATGGTGCTATTGCCCGAGCTAGGCGCGTTGCATGCCCAAACTGCTCGTGGCGTTGCTCATGGTGCTTTGCGTCAGTGCCGATGTTCCATGACAGACTCTCACTCGCCACAATATTCTACACACATTATTTATTGCTGC
This sequence comes from Coemansia sp. RSA 1836, assembly GCA_027578595.1. Classification (NCBI taxonomy): domain Eukaryota; kingdom Fungi; phylum Kickxellomycota; class Kickxellomycetes; order Kickxellales; family Kickxellaceae; genus Coemansia; species Coemansia sp. RSA 1836. The sequence goes on along the minus strand of JANBTD010000050.1, from coordinate 7,808 downwards.
GCCCCTCTCGCGCTATATCTTGGCCAGCCAACAGCGCTAAAGGCCCCCTATAGTACATCGTGAGTATACTGACAAAGCGCCCGCTCAGAGCTGGCGGTATCGGACATAGACGTTCGAGTACAGCAAGTCGATCACCTCCCTGCACGCCTGGTCAACAACCGCGTACGCAATCGCTCCCCCATCGAGATACTCGCGCGCCGCCTCCACAACGCTGCTATTCACATTGTTAGCCAACAACACTGGGTTACCACACCATTTGTTGCGCATTGCAGAATTTTACTTTGCAATGCCCCATATCTTTGGCTGACATTCGTGCTGGTCCAAAGTCTCACTCCAATCGAGAGTGTCAACTTTCTACATTTCTGCATCATTTTTTATACCTCATATCCATTTTCTCATCACTAACATGTCAGTAGATAAAGGCAGAGCAAATGTGGTTGTCAAGACATGCGGCATTCAAACAGTAGAAGCGGCAATCGCAGCAGCGGAGGCGGGTGCAGACATTATCGGCGTGATATTTGCGGTATCTGGGCGACAAATCGATATAAGCAAGGCGCAAGAAATCGCTCGCGCGATTCGCAATGTGAGTGCAAGGAGCGATACCGCGAACAGTGCAGTCCTCTCAGCCGGCAGCATCCACCAAGAGATTGAGCCAAGTGCGCCAGCAAACGATTTTTTCAAAGCTTGCAGCAGCCGGATACTCAAGTCGACTCGGCCACTACTGGCAGGTGTATTCCAGAACCAAGACCTGGGCCACATCATCAACGTGGCACGCATGGTCCCCCTGGATCTGGTCCAGCTCCACGGAATGGAACCCATCGATATGGCGGAGAAGATACCCGTGCCTGTGATTAAAGTGTTTCATGTTGATGGCCATTTTTCGTTGGAGAACAGCGATTTGTTCAGGACATTCCAGCACTCAATTATCTTGCTCGATACCAAGGTCGCGGGGACCGATCAGCAGGGCGGCAAAGGTGTGAGCTTTGACTGGAATTTGGCGAGACAGCTGGCTGATAAGGATGTGCCGTTTCTCATGGCCGGCGGACTAACCCCGGAGAACGTCGCACAAGCGGTGAGGGTGGGCGGCGCTTGGGGCGTGGACGTTTCCAGCGGCATAGAAACCAACAAGACCAAAGATGCGGCAAAGATCCGAGCCTTTGTCAACAATGCCAAGGCCGCTTAGATGAGGTGGATTAGTGCTATTATTAGGGTAAATAATATATAGTAGACAAAACGTGGGGGGGGGGCGCAAAAAGGAGATTTAGAGAACGGACTGGGCGCTGTGGTGCCACTTGAAGGCCTGAACAATGCCGTAATAGTGCGTCAATGCGGCGAAAAATACCAGACAGTGGAATAGCTGGTGCGAGTTGCCGACAATGTCAAAGAGGCCAGGGAACCAGCGCTCGGGGATGTTGAACGCGTAGAGCAGGGTGCCAGCGATGTAGAGCCCCACCATGCCTATCATGTAGTACAGACCGATGGAGCGAGCCGAGGCGTCGATGCCATGAGCGATGATATGATGGAAGACAGGGATAGCGCCAGAGAGCGCAATGCTGACAAAGACCACAGGGCGCATCCAGCGCAAGTGTGGCTTTTGCAAGTGAGGCGAGATGCTGACCGCGACGCCGACAACAAACAGCGAAAAGATCAAGACCATGTAAAAGAGCATGAGCAATCTAGACTCGAAGTACCCGTAGTACAAGCCGGGCAAGAATGAGCCCAAGATGAGGACCAAGATGCCGACAAAGTCGCACTTGAGCCAAGCGACGTGGTGCGAGTGGGAGTGGCAAGAAAAGGTATGGAACAGCGTGGATAGAGCAAAGCACACGCACGCGCTGGCCAAGTACCCGTATAAGACAAAGTAGTCGCCCCACGACGCGCGACCGGGCGACATGGCCGCTGGAAGCAGGTTGTAGTTTGTGCTGACGGCGAGGCAGACAAAGATAAATAGCGAGGTGAGGTGTGTGAGCACGTTTCCAGACTCGTTGTTTACGTATGTCATCGAGCGCAGGCAGGCAGAGTACGAGTAGCACAGGCGGCGATAGCCTGATATTACGTATCGGTCGCGCAGAAAGGCCGGCACATCGTCTATGGTTGTTGTGTACTTGGGATGGCCCGCCGCGAACAGCGGCCGGTAGCAGACGGGCGGAAGCTTGTACTCCTCTGCGGGCGTGTCTGTAGTAGTGGCGGCTGGCTCGGGCTGGGGCGCGGTGGGCCGCGCACGCAGTTGTTGCTGTTGCTGCTGCTGCTGGTGACAGCAATGGTGAGCTGTAGCTGTAGCTGTAGCTGTGGATGTGATAGTTGCCATTGTCTTTGTGCGCACGAGTACACGTTTTCTTCTTTGGATAGGCCCAGCAGGCCTGGTACGGGCAAAGGGTGGTGGCGAGGCGCAGAAGGACAAAGAGGGTATCGGTGGGCAAGAGCGGCGGCTTAGCGGGACAAGAGCAGAAATAAGAATATAGCAGAATATAGTACAGGTAAGCGAAGCACCCAAGAAGAGAGAAGGACAAGCAGGAAACAAGAAGCGAGTTTAGAAGCGTAGCCAGAGGATCTTCGTTTCACAAGCCCCTGCGCCCAACAGCGAAAAAAAAAAATGAAAGCGGGATTAGCACGGAAAAGCTTGGTCGTGCATGCCGCCCCGTCGTGTTGATTTTGTGCGTTTTCCGCCTCGTCGCGGTTGTCTAGGCGATTCTTCTGTTTGTGTGTTTGGGGGAGGACACGGAAAGTGAACACTACACGCCTCCCTCGGCGCCTCCATCCTCTTGAGCAGATCGGCCTCCGCCACTGCGCAATGCTTGCCTGTGCAAGCCTCCGCCGCCGCCCTCCTAGCGAGAGCTTGGTCGTCACGTTGCGTGAGAGAGAGTTGCGCGAAATGCTACTGCTAGCCCTACTAGTCGAGTAGAGTGCAGTATACTGCCCCAGATTGGTGCCAATCAGCAATCTCCTCGTTGTGGGCTGGATCGAGCGACAGGTTACTCCTTTAGCTGGCACGAGCAAACACAGTTGCTGACAAAGGCCTCTTCTTCTCTTCTCCTTTCTTTGTTTATCCACTTTTTCTTCATCGAATATATAATATTTTTTATTAGCATGCCCGTGTCTAGGCGCAACTCTCCGCACGTGCCCGAGCCTTTGCAGCATGGCGGCACGGAGGGCGAGCCGCTGCTTGGCGCGGCTGATGCTGATCCCAAGTGCCACGGCACGACCAAACACAACTCGCGGCTTACGTGGAATGAGCTGCCAGAGTGGATGCGCGACAACAGATTCATTCACACGGGATACCGGGCGCCAACCAACTCGTTCCGAAAGTGCTTCGCCTCCCTTTTGTACCTGCACAATGAATCGGGCAACATTATGACGCACGTGGCTGGGGCTTTGGGATTTGTCATCTTGTGCTTTACGGTTACCCAGGGACTGCTGCTCGAGTTTCCGACAATCGACTGGCGCGACGTGACCACTCTGTACATATTTCTGTTGGCCGCCGTCGCGTGCATGGGCATCTCGGCGTTCTACCATACGGTGACGTGCCACTCGCACCGCGTTCAGCGCACGTACAACAGGTGTGACTACGTCGGAATCGTTCTTCTCATCGTCGGGTCGTGCGTGCCTGTCTTTTGCTACATGTTCTATTGCCACCCTCGGCTCAAGCTGTTCTACCTGGGCCTGATCTTTGCCCTGGGCGCATTCACTGTATTTGTCGTTGTTGCGCCGCAGTTCGGCACTCCTGCGTATCGCCCACTGCGTGCGGCGACGTTTGTTGCGCTTGGATTGTCGGGCGTCGTGCCCGGAATCCACTCGTGGTGGCTGTTTGGCTGGGAGTACACGCTCAATGCCGTCCAGGTCCCCTACATGCTTATGATGGGAGGCACGTATATTGCTGGCGCTACGCTCTATGGCGCGCGCATTCCTGAGCGCTGGTGGCCCGGGCGCTTCGACTACTGGCTGCACTCGCACCAGATCTTCCATGTCTTTGTTGTTGCCGCTGCCGCTGTCCATTACGTCGGCGTTGCTCGCGCTCTGCGCTGGACGCATACCACCGGCCTGAGCTTCTGCACGACTGCCCCTGCGCCGCCGATACATCCACTCTAACTGCGGACCGGGGCATTGCAGATGGGACCGGGTCGATCTGTGCAGCTTCTAGCTTTCGTCCTATTCCAGCCTTTGTCGATCTTTGCATTCAAAGCAACTGATCGGCCACGGCATGTTATCATGCACCAAGAACAAAAAGAGGAAGCACCATGTTGACAACAACAAAAAAGGCACGGCTGGAGGTTTTCTTTTCTGCGCCAACGCTTACAAATTTGCGCTTTTGTGCTCCCTCCCTTCTCCCCCCTTTTGCCTGTTCGTTATTTTTTATTTTTATTTTTCAGTGGGGAGACTGTATTATCAGCAGTTCCGTGCAACGCCGCATGGCCAGTATTATTGTCGTAGCCTTCTCTCTTCCCTACACTTTCTCGCTTCACTCTATCGCGTACTCGATTAGCTCTGCTCTACTAGATATACATTTCCTCCCCAGCTCAGTATGGACGAGAGCAAACTCATTGCGAGTACTGGTATTGATGGGAGGATGAGAAGGCACAGCTATTCTTGTCGCCGAGCCACAATCGCTTGTACGCCGATCGGACCATCGACGTCGGTTCAGCTATCTGATATTGGCGACTGGACGGCTGAAGAAACGACGGGCTGGGCCGCTGCCATGTGGCCAGCAGGCACGTTGCGGCGCGTGCGGTCGTGGATAGCCGCCAGCACGCCGCAGGGACTGGCAGCGTTGCCAAGCTGGCTGCGCATTGAGGGCATACCCGTGCCAAGAATGAACCTGTGGCCCATCAGCGGCGCCTTGGCATTGCGACGTCCGCAAGGCGCTCGGTGCAGCGTGGGCGAGGTTTGCACTGACGACAGCATCTCTTGCGCATCCGAGCACAGCAAGGACCTCCATTGCGTTGCCGGTGGCGATGATAGGGCGCTGTGGACTCCAGAGTCAAAGTGTACAGTCGTGGTAGTGGCAGAGGAAGTTCCGCTCGAGTCTGCGCGCCGCCAGCGCCCATTGATGTCCGTGTTCCAGGTGCCCGCGTACATGGTCGAGGACTATATATTGGACAAGTACAGGCCACTGTGTTTCTCGTACACAGAGTGCATAAAGTCCTGGGGGTACGTGCATTCGGAGCTGGGAAATATCATGACACATCTGGCAGGTGTCCTTGTGTTTGTCGTGTTGGCGCTCATCACCGGTCCCTGGCTGCTGCCTCACATCAGTCGCAGTCGGCCGGAGGGCGCTCCTGCCATCGGCATAGCGGACTATGCCGTGGTCTACGTGTACCTAATAGCAGTGCTATTTTGCCTTGCCGCGTCGGTCGCCTTTCACACTCTGTCGTGCCACTCGCAGCACAAGCACTTTCGATCACTGCGCTGCGACTTCATTGGAATCCTGACGCTGATAGTCGGCTCGTTTGTGCCCGTGGGATACTTTGGGTTCCTGCACTCGAGCAGCATCTTGATCGGGTACATGGCGATGTTTGTGGCTATCGGCGTGGCGGGCGTTGCCGTGTCTGTTTGGGGAAAGGTCGAGGACCCGAGGCGTGCCGGGTGGCGGCCCATCATCTTCTTTACGATCGCGATAACAGGCCTTGTCCCGATTATCCACGGCGCGGTTGTTAACGGATATAGGGGAGCAGTCGACCAAATGTCGCTGTGGTACGTCGTGGGCATGGGGATTATGTACATTGCAGGCACGGTGATCTACGCCTTCAAGATCCCCGAGCGGTATCGGCCGGGCAAGCACGACGTGTGTATGAGCTCGCACCAGATCTTCCACGTCTTTGTCGTCCTCGCCGCCGTGTGTCACTACATCGGCATCGTCAGGGCCCTGGCGTGGTCGCATAAATGACTCCGCCACAGCATCATTAGTTTAATATTGGTGCAGCTTGGCCGATAGCACTCCCCCCTTTTCTCTCGCCTTTTTACATTTCTATTTTATTTTAATGCTCGCCTTGTAATTTCTACATTTACCGCTCACTAATCCGCATTATAAACCCGGCCATGGCAATGCCCTTCGTGTCTCCAATGAGCTACGCTCGTCCCAAGGAGAATCGGCCTCATCGCTTCGCCTATGACTACGGCTCCGTCGACCCAGGCATGTTCACGCCAGCGCCAGAGCGCAACACGCCGAAGCGCGCACCCAAGCGCTTTGTGGCATACACGATTCCACTGCCAGACACTGACAGCCCCAGCCCAATTGAAGATGGCGTGCAGTGCCAAGGCCATGTGCTGGGCGTCAATGCCCTGGCGCTCTCATTTCAGCCGTCTGGCTTTGGCGCAGACTTGTCGCTGCCAGACACTGGAGGCATGCTGTTTTCGGGCGGTCGAGACGGTGTCATAAAGGCCTGGGACTTGAATTTCCCGCTGTGTGCCAAGCCTGGCGGCGGTCCTTGGGCCATTGACCGACAGCGCGTGCGCCAGGCACGGCCACGGCGGACTGCTTTGCGAGCGTCGCAGGTCGTCCACAGCGACTGGATCAATGACATTGTAGTGGTCAATGGCGGCGAGACCGTTGTGTCGGCGTCGTCCGATCAGACCGTGCGCGCGTGGTCGCCGCATCGCGCCGACGAGCGGCCACAGGCAGTGGGGTCGCACTTGGACTACGTCAAGGCTCTGGCGTACAGCGAGCACCGACGCATGGTTATTAGCGGCGGGCTTGACCGCAAAATCAAGCTCTGGGACCTGGGCCAGGGCGGGCTCGTCTCGTCGCTCCAAGAGTTTGGCGATGCCTCGGTATCATCCTCCGTCTACACCCTGGCTTGCAATACGCAAGGCTCGCTGGTCGTCTCGGGGTCGCCCGAGAAGCTGATTCGGGTGTGGGATACGCGGGTGGGCCGCCAGCTGACCACGCTATCGGGCCACACCGACCATATTCGCGCCGTCTTACTTTCTGCAGACTCGGAGTTGGTGCTTTCGGGGTCGTCTGACTCGACAGTGAAGCTGTGGAGCATGCGCATGCGTCGGTGCTTGTCTACTTTTGCTCAGCACAGCGACTCGGTGTGGGCATTGCACTCCACGCACTCGCGCTTTCGCACCTTCTACTCGGCCAGTCGCGATGGCCTGGTGGCAAAGACTATCGGGGCTGGCGTGTTTGGAGACGAAACGGCGCCTTCTTCTGCCCGGCGTATGTCGTTTGCCTCTCGCCCGGCCGAGGACACGCAGTCTGGTGTTGTCTGCGTGGCGGTTGCCAAGGAGCAGCAAGGAGTTGTCAAAATTGTAGCTGCCGATGACACTTATATTTGGACGGCTACAAAGGGCACGCGGCTTAACCGCTGGCTGGACGTCAGTGTTCGCCCGTGTAGAGTGTCGCTGGCAAGCCAAAGCAGCCAGCCAGCCACGCCCGTGTTGGTTTCAGTAGCGCAGCTCACCAAGCATGGCTTTGACTATAGCGGTGGCGCAACAGATAGCGCGCCAGAGCCATTTGTTGGAGCCGATGTCAGCAAGGTTACGCAGCAGTCGCTAGCGGTGTCCCGGCCCACTAGAGCCCGGGCTGCTACAGATGGCTGCGCAGCAAGTAACCTCCATCGCCGCAATCGCACGACCGACCACTCGCTGGCAGGCACCTTTAGTCACTCGGCAGCGCACCACCACCTTGCGCAGACTGCATCCAACGCAATCTCGCCCGTGCTAAAGGCCATCCAGGCCGAGCAGGCTCACCGAAATGCAATCAAAGAGGCCGATGAGGACCGGTTCTACGACGCGCGCTCTGCAGGTAGCCCCGATTCCGCCGCCATTTCGCAGCGTCGCTCGCACAGTCGCTCGCAGTCGGCGGGAAG
>JANBTD010000047.1:0-11255 GCA_027578595.1 Coemansia sp. RSA 1836 | reverse complement strand
TACCTCACCAATCTGCAAGTGCACGCCCACACCATCTTCCCCACTGTTGTTCGCCGCTATATCGTCCTCTGGCTGACTAAGGTTGAGGGAATCGGGAATTCGGCTGCAAAGAAGTGTGCCCGAGGCGTGTACAAGAAGCTAGTCGACCCAACTCGTGGATGTGACAGAGCAGACTGGGTGAGATTTGGCGCCCCACTCCAGAACATCAAGTCGGTCGAGGACAAGCTGTTCAGTATTTTCAGCTTTAATCACCTTGTGGAGGAGCTCGGTGGGAAGCCTGTTCGTTTGGCTCCTTTGTACTCGGCGCGAGCAAAGTACATCACCATGGACTCAGCTGGCCTGTACGAGCTACTGCGTGAACACAAGCGCCTTCCAGACAATGTCAAGAAGATCCAGGAGTTTCACAAGCGTCGTCTTACCCACTGGCGCAGGCTATTCAGGATAAGAAAGGGCCTTCTTCACCTGGATGGCATGGACATTGTTGCCAACAAGTCCTACTTCAACCTCATGGTCAACACTGACGGCGTGGGTGCATCTCTTGTCCTCTACAAGTGGAAGCTTATTGCCAACCCACCCAAATCGGAGCCCAAGACCAAGGCCAAGTCAATGACCAAGGCAAAGCCCAGGCCCAAGCGCAAGACCTGCTCGTCCTGAGTGATATGTGATGTTTGGTAGACATGCGAAAACTGCCTTTTTTTTTTTTTTACAAAATCACAAAAAAAAAAAAAATTCAATATATAGCTACAAAACTACAAGAACTAAAATGGCTAGACATTGTCCGCATTGTATAGAGTTTAGTACAGGGCTCGGATGCAACGACTCAATCAATCTCATTTTTATAGAGTTTAGTTGTATTCAGGAAAAAAAGCAAAAGATTTTGAGAGCAAAAGGCGCGTGCTGCTATTTGAGTGCTCTGCTAAGTTTGCCGACTATTTTAAGTCGGGGCGCGAACAAGACGACGCATGCGCTGGCAGAGTACAATCTGCTAGAAAGCGTCAAGAAGAGCGTCTTTGCGGCGACAAGCGGAGTCGAGGTGCTGGGCATGCCCATGCCTCGCACGGTATTGGAGATCCGGCGCATGGCAGGATGATTGAACTCGATCAGCCGCCACATGCCGTGGGTGCAGGCAGCGCTCTTGCCGTTCTATCAGAAGACAGCAAAGGTGCGCCGGACCGCTGAAGACGTCGAGGAGCTCGCGCTGCACTGGGAGACAGTGCAGCAGTGGCTTCTGAACGTCAAGCACTTATACGTGCCGCCGCCGAGAGCGCCGCTCTCGCTACGAGTCGATGCAGCCAGTCGCATATTTCTCCAAGGTATTCGACAGGCAGCAAGACCACCGCCACTCGACGTGGCGCGAGGCCAAGGCGGTTGTTGAGGCTGTGCAGTACTTCTACCCGTTCCTGGATGGCTGCGCTAAACTTGAGCTAGAGAATGACGCATCAGCAGTCATTGGCCTGTTCTCGCACAAGACGCGGGACGATGCCGACGACTTGAGCCGCTTCCGCGCAGCGCTGACACATTTGGGCATATCGAAGGACATGCTGGTGCGTCGCCCGGGAGTGCAGCACTATGTGTACAGCCACTTGGAGGCATCGGACCTGCCGGAGCCACGGGTGCACATCTATGCCGACGTAATGGAGCCGGGACTGTGCGACGACGAGGCGCGATACGGCCTGGTGGTGCGCGATGCCTGCAGTGGGTGGGCTAGTGACGACTCAGCGTACCAGGCGCGTTGATCCGTTTGAGATGGTGCTCTGTTGTCGAGAGGAGCGCCGGCGGATACCGCCATGCTCTTCCGGGGAACGATCCGGCCCATCTATGCTGGAGAAGCATATATAGGGAGTGAGGAGAGTATAGAGGTGGTTAGCGAGGAGGGCACGGGAGTGGTAAAGGTGTTCCCAGAGTTATTTAGTTCCTCAGAGTCGTCTTACCAGGGTGATGCGCCGGGCGATGCGCAAGGAAGCCCGACCTGGCCCGACCGACTATTGGCCGAGCAGCTGGATGACGAGGAGGCGGGCGAGGTAAGGTACTATGGTGGTGGTGGTAGCCCCACTGGGTTGGGCACGCCGCTCATGTATCAGGAGCGCGAGAAACCCAGCGACGAGCCTCAGCCCGCAGCCGACAGCCCCACACTCTCAGACCGGCCCCTCATCGAGCAGGTGCGCGTGGTTGAGCCCACGCCGATGAGCGACGCAGCGTCCGAGCCACTGAGTGAGGCGCGGTCGGAGCAGTCGCTCAACGAGCAGATGGCCGAGCTCCTGGACACCATCAGATGAGCGGCAGCCAGCCCTACCGAGTCGGAGCGGCCGCTGATTGACCAGCTACGCGAGGAGCAGGCAGACGACGACACATCGGAATCCAAATCAGATCCCGCGTCCAAGCCTTCCGTCAACCAGAGATAAGCGACTACAGCTCCTCGGAGGATAATTCGCTCCCGAGCAGTAGCAGGACCGACCGAGAGCCAGAGAACAGTGAATCTGGCGAGAGAGAAAGCGATGCGTCGAGCTATTCCACCAGCGACGACAACACTGCACCGGACGACAGCCCTGGCGAGGCGACGGCAGCAAAAGTCGCAGAGGAGCAGGCACAAGAAAACGCAAATCAAAAAGAAGAAGAGAAAGGCGAAACTTGCCGAGAACTCGACGAGATAGAGGAACCTCTCGACGACGACGGATATAGTGGCGCCGATGAGAGGGAAGACGAAGATATGGGGGATGCCGCGGAAGAGGTCGAGGACAACCACAGCATAGATGACACCGAGCGCAGCCTAGTCCACTATCACCAGCCGCACGACATCGCCACACAGCCTGCCGCGAGCCGGGGCAACGATGACACACAGCCCGTAGTCGAGCCGCCGGTCTCGTCACGCGTGCTGGAGGCGGGGCCTGATGCTCTGGCACTCGCGCTACCCGACAACCTCGCGATGGAATGGCTTGGCGGATACCCGCGCATAGTCGAGATTGCGAGCGAGATGGGGTGCGTGGAGCCCTTGCAGCTCAAGAGCCGACATATCGCGGGCCTGCTGGAGGCGCCGGAGAACGCGCCGATAGTCGAGTTCCCGGGCTCGCCGCGGCGGATCGAAGCAAGACCGGACGACGAGGAGGGCGCGAGCTTTGACGAGCTTTACCCCATCATTGAGGTACTCGATGATGAGGCGGCCGCGCCCGATGCGGCTGGTAACCCACTCATCAAGTTGCCCAATACGGCCATCAAGCGGCGCGTAAACGAGCGACGCAGAAGACATCAGGTAGTTCCCAGCACATATAATGTGACGCCACAGGCTATGCCCTCACAGTGGGCTCGGACTGAAACCTACTTTGTAGCTTCCTCCGCTCTGCTAACCGACTATGTTGTGACTGTCTCGAGCACGCCCGAGGCGCATAGGACAGATGCCAATATAACAGAGCTCAGTGAAGGTGCGAGTAGCGAGAGCAGTGTACGATGAGAAATTAGCGCTGAGGATATAAGAGCTGAGCACCCAACGGATGGCGCTCAACTCTTATATCCTCAGCTTTATCTTTATTTCTCAAACTTTTATATATATTCACTTTCTAACAACTACAACAAGTAGTCTAGTCCACAGAAAGTGTCGCGGTTGATTTGGTGCCAATAAAGCAAATTTTCCCAAGCCAAGGCATGCGGTAAAAGAAAAAAAAAAAACAAGCAAATATATAGGGCTAATATAGCTATCGTAGGCTAATGTGGTGTCAGAAAATTATATACAGTAAGGGACAGATTGTTCCGCATGATTTCCAATCTCGACTTCCAGTACGATTATCTCTGCCCACAGTCAGTCGATTCCTTGGATACTATTATTTTCTTGTAGCCCCGAGTCTGTACTACCAAAATTAAAAACTTAAGGTTTCACCGTTTTGCATATGTTATGCTACATATATTTGAACAATAAATATACTTATATTTAGATAATTTTAAAAAACTTTGATAAAAACTTTAATAATCCGTCCATTTGCCCCTGGCATCCAAAACTGCTTGGACACGATGTGGCATGCTACCAATGAGGCATTGGCAGTCATCTGCAGTAAGCCCCCTCCATTCCTCCCTCACTCGCTCCTCCAACTCACCCAGACTTGTTGGTGCACGTTTGTAAGCTTGCAAACGAATTTTCAGACAAGCCCAAAGGTGCTCAATAGGATTGAGGTCAGGGGACTGAGAGGGCCACTCGAGAACATGGTAGTGCTGAGCAGCAAGGTACTCCTTGACAACAATGGCAGAGTGCTTGGGGTCATTATCATGCTGGAATATGACATCAGCATGATGCAATTGGAGATGCTCAATCGTGGGCTTGAGCTTCTCCTCCAGGATGGTGATGTACAAGTTCTTGTCCATCTTACCCTCAACCACGGCCATGTTGCCAGGACCATCCCAGGTCATACACCCCCAGATCATGATGGACCCACCACCATGCTTGACTGTCTGCTTGATGACTCTGGGCTCCAACTCACCACCCTTACGCAACCAGCATTTCTCTAGTCCGTCAGAGCAGAAGCGGTTTACCTTTGTCTCATCAGACCAGACAACATGCTGCCAGTCCTCCACAGTCCAATCCCTGTGCCATCTAGCAAAATCAAGCCAAGCCTTGATATTTTTTGGTGAAAGAAGAGGGTGCTTCTTCTTATTTGCTGACCACATACCTTTTGCCTTGAAGGCACGACAGACTGTCTTTGCTGAAACAGCCTTGCCACAGTTAACTTGCAAGTCGTGGGCTGCCTGTACAGCAGTGTCAAGCTTTCCTGAGGTGATCTGGTGAGCAGCATAATCCTTGTCATACTGCGAAAGTAGACTGGGGCGACCTGCTTTTGGGCGAGGAATATCTGGGTACTCCATACTTCTCAGCTCTCCAACAGCTGACTTGCTGACACCAACCCTGCTTGCAATTTTTTTGAGACTCAATCCTTGGAGAATAAGAGCACGGATCGAATCTTTGGTAGATGATGAGAGTGGCTTCATCATCAGGAAAATAATGTAGACAATTAGGGCATATAGTAAGGTCGATGATGTAGAAGGAAAAAAAGAACCTCAAAAGAAAGCTTGCCAAGAAAAAAGCTTGAAAAGTTTTCCAACATATATTCTTAAAAATCATCAAAAGAGAGGAAATTTATGCATGATTGTTGATAGGTTGGTGAGGAAAAGTCATAATGTTTTATAATAAACAAAATAAATGTAGAGCCGACTCGGGGCTACAAGAAAAATTAGTATCCAAGGAATCGACTGACTGTGGGCAGAGATAATCGTGCTGGAAGTCGAGATTGGAAATCATGCGGAACAATCTGTCCCTTACTGTATATAAATCTTCAGCAGTATGCTAATGGCTAGTTCCGCTTGAGCTTGTTCATTCGATTGTCTTGGCTATGACGAGAGCCAACTCCTTTAACCTGGAGCTATCGGGCTCAGCAATGACTCCCTTGACAAACTCCACAGCATCAGTATCTTTGCCAAAGATGGAGAGGTTCTCAAGGCAAATGTCTAGCTCTAGCGACTCGAGGGGGAATCCGTTGCGTGATTGAGCTTTGTCCCAGTAGACGTCGCGCCAGTATTTCTTGTCAATGAGCAGGCAAGAGGGGTAGACCTTTTTGAACTCAAACGCGATCTGGTTGACGAACTTTGTCGTTGAATGCTCTGCCGCCTCCTGGCCTAGCTTCAGGGCGTCCTCGGGCTCTTGGACGCCAAACTTTATCAGAATCGAATTCCTGTCCCCAAAGATGACCTCAGCGTCGTGCGTACGGCCCTTGACCACTGAGAAATGCTGCTCAATCTCGGCGATGGCCTCGTTAATCATTTTGCGGCTAAATGCAGCAACCGAAGTCGATATCTGCAAGCAGGGCAACCCACCATTTGGATTGCCCGTAAACTGGTAGAACGAGTCAGCGCTGTTCTTGAGGGCGAGTTGGCGGCTGTTGAGCAGCTGGCGCTTGATTGGGTCGGTTTCCTCGCTCAAGTCGATCTTGGTCTGCTCGCGCTCTGCCAGCAGCTCCTTGGCGATGTGCGGCAGGAGCCCGACGTGCTTGGATGGCTTTACAAACCAATCGCTGGTTGGCGTCACCACATAGTCGACATCCTTGATGAGCTTCAGCCGGGCATTCGCAGATCTGGTGAGCAGCGTCGTGTAGCACAGATTGCGCTCCATCATAATCCCCATACCTTGCACGGCGTAGCCTATCTTGACGATTGGCAAGTCGTAGTAGCCGCGCTTGAGCATGCAAAAAGTGGCTCTGTCAAAATTGACAATGTCGCCAAGAGATTTGCCAACAAGGACGACCAAGCCTTGGCGAGACGAGTGGCGGAGAATCTGGCTGACAGTCCTGATGGGCGACCCACGCGAAAACATGTAGTTGAATGGCACGCCTGTTACGCGCGCCGTCTCCATAGAGTCAACCAAGATCCCCAGCTTATCGACCAACCGCTGCGGCAGAATGGCATCCTTCAGGCAGTACTCAGCCAACCGCTGGCGCGTCTCGGGGCTTTTGTTTTGCAACCTGGGAATGTCTGCGGGCTCGACTTCTTCCTTTTGCTCGCCCAGGAACTCTTTTGTGACGCTGTTCAGCTTGTAAGAATCCAGCACATACTTGCAGCGCATGGCAACAATGACGTCAAAATGAATGCGACCAGCCATGTTGATGTACTTGGAGTCGTAAATGCCGTAAATACCAGCTGCCGCAGTTTTGACGTCCTTGACTCGGCCCAAGAAAGGGAACGCAGCAACCTTGAGTAACCTGGCGCGCTCCAGCAAGTACGGAAAATCAAAGTCGGTCGAGTTGTAGCCAATAATAACGTCGGGGTCGCAGGCCTGCACAAACTGCGACCACCTTTGAAGCATTTCGTCCTCGGTCTGAAAGCTCAGGACATCGGCATTGGGAATGGGCACACACGTATTCAGCGTAAACACGTTGCGGATGAACGGCTGCTTCTGTCCCAGCAGAGTGACTACGTTGGCGATCTGGACAACTGGATTGGTCTTGGCCTCGGGGAAAATGCCCGGTCTGCCAGCGCACTCAATGTCAAAGCTAAGAATGCGCAGCGGAGCCATCTTTGACCACTCGCCGACTGGCTCATGCGCAATGAGGTCCTTGTAGTCAATGTCGACCTCGTACTGGCAGGATGTGCTACGGTTGCTGCGCACGCTGTACTTGCCTACTGGAAGCTCGACCCAGCTGGCTCCAACAATGCCAGTGTCCGCCATGAACCGGATGGTGCAATCGATATCTGCCTCAAACGCCTTAGAGTTGCACGCGCCGATGCCAGGTACGTTGAATCCGCGCTCCACTATCTGGCTGACCGACTGCACCAACTTGGGATTGCGCACAATAATTTTGAAGAACGGCGCCTTTTTATTGTCGTGGTATCTGAACATCGGCTCCTTCATACACATCTCAACGCCGACAACCGCGTCAGTAGTGGCGCCTCCACCAGAACCGCCACCCGAAGTGCTCTGAGCCAGACGATTGAGCTCGGCGACCACCTGCGAAACGTATTCCTCCTTGAAGCCGTCGGGAGCCGGGCAGTAAAAGTAAGGGAAGAAGCCTTGTACATAGCACACCACCGAGTGGCCGTCCTCAGTCATGCCAAACAGGCGAGACGCGACGGCGTTGCGAGAGCGGTTGTGCTCCTGGTCAATCTCCATCTGCTGGAAGACTAAGCTGGTATTCTGCGGATCCAACAGAGGAGCCTCCGCACGCGAGTACTTTGCAAAATCGACGCTGCGAGTGTCTGGCACCCCCAAAGCAGTTTGCTCTCGAGCAAAAGCAGCATCCTGTGCAGCAAGGGCAACACGGTACTTTGCCTGGGCTGCGTCAGCTTTATCGGTGGCTCCCCTGGCATCGTTGGCTGCCTTATCTGCGTTTTTAGCCAAGCGATCCATCTCGGCTTCGGCAGTAGCTTTTTTGGCTTCGCTGGTGCGCCTAGCAAACTTCGCTGCCTGGTTCGCGACGATCCTCGCTGCTCTGGCAGTGGCATCCTTGTTAGCGGCAAAGGTGGTGGCACGTTTCGCTATCATCGACGCCTTTTTCGCTGCTGCAACAGCAGTCTGCCAGCTGCTGGTGCTGGTCCCTGGCTCAGTCGACTTTTGCATTTGTTCAGTAAGCATAACAAGAAAAGAGAAAGAAGAAAAAAATGGATTTTTTTGATGCCTAGTGTGAACAAATAGATAGAAATCTATTCAATGATAAAAGAGAAAAGCCAGAAGAAAATTGAATCTCTGTTGGCAGGTGGGTTGCCAGCGACAGCAATAAGTGTGTGTGTCTGAGCCTTTTGGGCAATGCCTCATGCATACTAGTTTGGACAGATGCCAAAACAACAGCGTTATAGATGGCCTGCCAGATTCTGGGCCCAAGTTTTTTTTACTTTATCCGTTATTTTATTGTACCGCCATCAACATTATCTACTATTTTATTAAATACATCGTCATTAAAGTTGACACTTAACAGTCTCGGCCAAAAGGCAGAAGCGTGTAAGATAGGCGGGCTGTAGATTTGATCTGCCCAAACTATTGCTTTGTCCATCGCCGGGTGCTAAGTGGCAAATAAATTAAAGATAAGGATGAAGTGATTTTGCACATGTGCACACATGCCAACTAAACGAGGATGCGCCTAGAATCGACAATGGCAAAACCTACTCCAACTCGCATCTACAAGCTTGTAATTCTCCATCGCACTTGCAATAGTAAATGATTTTCTGCTTTGCTTTGCCACGCTGTTTGTTTGTGATGCGCGAGTAGGCGCGGCTTGCCTGTGCTGCGCTTTCCAAGTTTGCCAAAAAAAAATCACCATCTTCTTTGCGTGCGTATTTCCGTCCCCAACCTCGTCAATGTTATTACTTTTGCTTTGTTTTTTAGATCTGCAATTGTTGTCAACAAGCCGCTCACCCGGGCCAAATATCGAGCTACAACTTGTTTTTTGGGCTGTTATCTGTGCCCGCTTATTTTGTTTTGATATAGTGCCTCATGTAAATCTCCGCGTGGGCTGAGCAAGCTTCATTTCAGAATACACTATTACATACATGACAATTACGCTATCGTTAGTTTTTGTTTTGCATTCCGTACCGAGGCTGTGTCACAAAGCAAAAATCGAATGATAATCGACCACAACAGTGTTTACTTTCTTGTCATTTGCTCATTGGCTGCGCTCGACACACCAGCAGTACTTTTTCATCCCCAGCAAGCGGGAGTTTCTTTTCCAAATTGCTATAAAACCCCAACTAGCCAGCGCCAAACTCCAGCTCTGGCTCCTTACCTCATTGCCCATCTCTAATTTTTGTGTACTTGCTATATAAAAACTCACGGCTTCGGCCCAGTTGCCACGCATAGGTATGTGTTGTGTTGCATTGCTTTTTAATGCAAAGCTGTAATAGCTGGCACACTCTAATACTTTGTGTTGTTATGTGTCTGTGTCGTGTTTATGCATAATGTAGGCAACTGGAGCGCATGTCTACCCAGCGCTGCGCAGTTCTAGCCAGATTGTGCGGTGCAACGGAGGTCTGAGTGGCATGCGTTTTCAGCGCCCGGTCGGGAAGTGGGACACTCGGTGGGTCTTCGGCATCAACTTGGACGACGTTTCGGCAATGGCTCGGTTGATCGGCGGACTTTCCCTTTTTTTTTATGGACGTGCAAAGCTCGGGCTTATCTGGTCCGAGGGGCACTGTAGCCACTTGGGCGAATCTATTCGCCCATATGGCTGCAGTGCTGTATTTCATTCGCGCACAGGTATTCATACTCATGGGCGTGCCCTAACCCGCAGTAGCTTGCTGCCTAGCTGCCCTGGCCGGGACAGCTAACAGCGACAACAAGGCTTACTGTTGTGTGTTTGGGGGAGACTAGCAGTAGATTTTTAATTAGATTTTCTTTGATTTTTCTCTAATTGATTGGGCGACCTGTGATCTGGGCGCTTGGCCAATGGCGGGCTCACAGCAATACTAGCCGATTTATTCTCAGCTGTCCTTGTCGCGCGGTCTCCTCTTTTCCTGGAATTTTACTTTTACTTTTATTTTCCTAATCTTGCACTCTCCTTGCTTCTCTCTTCCCGACCTATCCTCCATTCCTTTCTATTGTTTTTCTAGTCCATGGCAGAGGCTGGTCTGTTCTTAGCCTATGCGGCCATTGGCACGATGGCCGTGGCGCCAATTTACTATGGCTCGTTTTCGTCGCTAGACCGGCTCAAGGGCTCGGCGAGCAAAAGCAAGAAGCACGAAAAGGGCCAATATGCCGAGTACTCCGACTCTGAGGACGAGGACGAGGAGAGCGAGGCGGTGACTGCCGAGGACGCGTACATGTTTCCCGTGTACGGGTCGGCGGCGCTGTTCTCAATGTACGTGATATTCAAGTACCTGAACAAGGACTGGGTGAATTTCCTGCTGTCGAGCTACTTTGCGGTACTAGGCGTAGCAGCGCTGACGCAGCTGGGCGTGCGCGTAGCCAAGGGCGTGACGGGCGTGAAGCTGCCGCTGTACCACCTCAACTTGGTGCACCACTCAAAGTCGGTGTTTGACTTGCGCTTCACCAACTTGCACTTGGGCATGCTGGGTGCCAGCGTCTTGTGTACGGCGGGCTACGTGTATACGAAGAACTGGGCGTTGTCGAATCTGTTTGGGCTGGCGTTTTCGTTCTCGGCTATCATCCTCATCCGCCTGGACTCGTTCAAGAGCGGCATGATCATGCTGGCGGGTCTCTTTGTCTACGACATCTTCTGGGTGTTTGGCACGGAGGTCATGGTGTCTGTGGCGAAGAACTTTGACGCGCCCATCAAGGTCGTGTTCCCCAAGTGCCTGTTCCCCGCCGACGGAGGCAAGCTGGCGTTTACGATGCTGGGGCTGGGCGATATTGTTGTCCCGGGTATTTTTGTCGCCTTGTGCCTGCGCTTCGACCGCCAGCGGTACCTGAGCTCGATTGGCTATGCCCAGGACAAGCCGCTGCCGCGTGCGCTCAACAACAAGCACCGCGGATTCGGCTTCCCCACTCCCTACTTCAACGCGTGTATGGCGGCGTACGTGGCTGGGCTGGCGACCACTATTACGGTCATGCATACGTTCAAGGCCGCTCAGCCCGCGCTTTTGTATCTCTCGCCTGCCTGCATCCTGGCGGTAGCTGTGACTGCTGCGGCGCGCGGCGAGTTGGCAGCCGTGTTTTCGTACAGCGAGGAGATCAAGAAGGATGAGGAGGACAAGACCGACAAGGACAAGAAGCAGGAGGACGAGGGGGAGGAAAAGGCGCCGGCTGTGCATCGCTACAACTTGAGGAACCAGAGCGC
>JANBTD010000045.1:0-11532 GCA_027578595.1 Coemansia sp. RSA 1836 | reverse complement strand
GCCCGAGCCGGCAGAGTATGTGTTTGATCGTCATTTTCAGCTGGGAAACGTGCTAAACCTGGAAACCGGTGATGGAGCAAATTGAGAACATAGTGCCCATCGTGTTGTTACTGTTTATTCCTCTGTGAGGTAGCAATTAGGCAACTCTAGAAATAAATACTAGTTAAAGGATTCCGGTGCGAAAAACTAACACCAAGTCTCCTGGGCCATATAGATTTCTGGTTGTCAAACTAGACGCATATATTTTGGTATCAAAATGTTTAGCAAGGTGAATAGCAGCTACTATTAAAAACTACTACAGAAATGACTCGTACTTGTGTTAAGCACGTACATTTACTGAGGTGGATGGCCAAGGACAAGAGCCTCTTCCCACTCGAGATTGAGCGGCTCATCCATATCCAAAGAGTCTGCAGCTGCCATCATCTCGCGAATAAGCACTTGATCAGCAGCCTCACGGTCGGGATACTTGCGATGGTATGTTGCAAGCGTTGACCACGTAGACAAGTAGTTTTTCAGTGTACGCCAGCTAACAGCATAATCCATCACCACAGGTGCTTTGCCAACAACAGGCGGAAACTCGACTGAGGGCTCGCCTTGGATCGTGTCTGGATAGATACGGCGATATATGTCACTCCACGAGCCGTTGACCAGAGCCCTGTGGTAGTCGCGGTATCCCTCAACCAAGACATCTCGCCCTTGATCCCAGAACGAGCCAAGCTTGCTTTCGCTTAGGCCAAACTCTCTTAACATCACGTCGCACTGGGGATAGTCGAAAAAGCTGGCGAACCCGGTATAACCGAAAATAGCCAAGGTTCCTGAGGGCTTGAGCACTCGCTTGGCCTCGGTGACAAATCCATCAATGTTGAACCAGTGTGCTCCGGTAGCGACTGTGATGACATCGACTGAGCTGCTCTCCAGGAATGACAAAGACTCGGCAGGCGACTGAATGAACTCGAGCGGCGTCTGCGTGGCTACTTTGCGAGCGCTTTGGAGCATTACCTCGGATATATCGACACCAATTACTCTTTTGAACCCGCGCTGAAGCTGCCGAGCAAAAATGCCTGTACCTGTAGCTACGTCCACAGCGAGATCGGTTACCGCCTCAGGATTCCTCAAGTGATACTCAAGGATGGCGTCCACAAGTGCGTCCTTGTACTGTGGGCGGTTGGATTGGTAGTTGGACGAGTCGTAAACTGGGTTACTGTAGGTAGCCATTCTGCTATATTGGAATAATAGTGTAAGGAAAATAAGCAGATAATAAAAGAGTATCTGTTTTGCTTGGCTGGTAGTCCTCATTTATAAGATTTTGCGACAGCCACTCGGCTTAAATATTACCCGGTTCTAGGCCATTGTCGTTCAGCACAGAATTGTTGATTTAATGAGTCACACGCAAGTCGGACAGCCAATATGCAAAATACATCTGCTTTTGCTTGCGTGTAACTTGAAGACATTGCCATGTGGGGAAAATGATTATCCGCTACTATATATGTGTCTTTTGATGAATCGTCAATTATTACAATATGAACCTTGCTTATGTGTAGTGCAGTGTATGCAGATATCAACTCAAGGGCATATGGCATACCCAGTTTCAGCTTGATTTCCTGTATATGAATCTTTAAGGCCTTGAAAGGAGTTGTAGTAAATTGTCTATAGCGGTTTGCGCGCGATAATGGCAAAGTGGGGCCACTCGATTTCGACCTCACTGCTGCCAGATATGCCCGACATACTCTGCTGCTTGTCGAAGAAGCCATCAACCATGTCTGCATCGTGTGGATGCTCATCTTTCCACGATTTATACGCTGACCACGTCTTCACGTAGGCCCTAAATTCGTAGAGCGTCATTGTCCTAGAGTCGATCCACGGCTCTAGCAAAGCCGTTAGTCCCTGCGAACTTGACCTTTGCTCGTTCTCTGGAAAGTGCAAATGTCGAATGTCGGTAAACCCAGGGCTGGTCTGAATTACATCCAAAAGCGGCGCGTAAAGCTCGTCGATAAGTGCATAGCCGCTGTCCCAGTAGCGCTTGAGTAGATGCTCATTGGCGGCAAGGATGCGCGCAAAGCTGCGCCCCTTCATGGACTCTGGCCAGTTGGTTATTTCTGGATATCTATAGCCGATCAGCGCGAGAGTGCCGCCTGGGCGCAGCACGCGCTGAGCTTCAGACAAAAATGCTGCAAACTTGAACCAATGCGCGCCTTGCATGACGGTCATTAAATCGATAGAGCTCGTAGCAATAGGCAAGCTTTCGCCATAGCCCTGCTTATATTCGGTGTTTCTGATGCCCCTGTCGCGGGCGTTGTTTCGAGCAGACTCGATCATACTCGGCGAAGGATCAACCCCAAGGACGTGGCCGAATTCAGTCGATAGGTCAACTGTAAAGGTGCCCGGGCCGCAGGCAATATCGGCAGCGCGAGCCCGCTTGCCAACGTGGTAGCCCAGTAACCACTCTAAAAGCGCTCGGTTGTAGGTTGGGCGCAGGGCTAAATACGCATTTGCATTGAACCCCTTGACAGAAAAGGCAGACATTGGATGTTAGCGCACCTATAAAGTAGAATACAGTTGCAATCTGAAATCGATAAAGGCGATGTTTGCAGAGTTGAAATATATTCGAGTGCTTATCAGCTAGTGAAAGCCTGGAAGCCAGCCCCACAAACAGTCGATATAAAAGCGGCGATAATGCGCATAGCATCGCGGACAGAGCACACGTGCTGCTCCAAATAAAACATGTGAAGGGATCCTATCGGACTTCGGACATCTTGATGGTTCCTAGATCAACCCGCTTTAGATTTGATAATTTTGCTCTTGGTTTAGTGTGGAGGATTCTCCCGCATTTGCCTCAGACCCGAGCAAAAAAAATAATAGCAGATCGGTGGTGCGGACTGAAAGCAATGCCACTCAGCTGCCAATTTTATTAAACGTAGCCAAGCTGCTAACATGGTAACAGCGGTCCTGATTGAGTTACAGGCGGAAATAGTAGATCCACGCCCAATTTAGCTCGCTTAGAATAAGAGAGACGCCAGTTCACTTTAGTAGCGCCTTGCTTGGGGGAGGGCAGTATAGCAAATGCAGGGGGTGACGAAGGTGGTGTGCCCATTCAGCAATGTTTGTTCGAGAAGGGACGTTGTTCGCGCGCACTCAGCCGCAATACTCGGAATCCCCCATTCCACTCGTGACAGCTGGACATGCCCGCCCTTCGAAGAAGACTGCTAGCCTACGTGTATGCGTAGGGTCGCGGCTGGAGAAACAGCCAAAACTCCACAGGCCTGCTCTAGAAGCGCAGCAGCGTCCCCGGAAAGAGTGCAGCGGCAAAGTGATCCAACAGCATGTTCCAGCGTTGGGGCGCTGCGATGAAACATGAGAGCGTCCTGCCTTGGCGCTCCACGGCTAGCATCTTCTTGCGCTGATCCAATCACACAGCGAAGCTGGCGTGGACCACCTGTCCGCCCAAATCCCACAGCTTCCTCACAGAAGTTTCTAAACAGCACGTTCTTTCCGCCAGCCTTCCACGAGAGCTCTTTGTCTTGCAGCCGCTGTAGCGATTTTTTATTTTCGCCTGGTGGGGCGCCCGCCCTCCAAAAGACTCGCGCTTCCTGCTTCTCTTTCAGTGCTTTTCGCTCACATGTTTGCTCGCCTTTAGATCCTTCCTTGTTCTAGTACCGAAGCTTCGACAGCGCTTGAAATGCCCAGCCAAGCCCTCGTCTCGCATTCCCTTTTGCCGCCTCTTCACACCTAGACCATTTTCTCTCCTTCGCCTTTATATACCGGTCCTCTGGCGCTATCCCGCCAAGAGCGCGCTCCTCTTGCTAAATTCAATTTATATTCCAATATTCGCTCTATATCCACATTTCCTCTCCGTCTCTCTTTCGCACGCTTGTATTCATTCGTCTCCACACTCCTCCGCTCACACGGCACACAGAGGGAGCGTTTAGTTGCTAGCACATAAACAAGAGCCCGTTTAACATCTCCCTCTCTTTTGCTCGCTCGCACGTTTCTTAAAGGTGAGCACAGTACACGACCCGCTCGGACAGAAGCCCGTCGCTATTTCCAATATCTATACTCTTATTAACTACCGCCCTGTGTACTTTCCGCATCTGCGCCACACTTTGCCACCTACCAATTATTAATTGTAGTAAGCCTACTCACACAGCTCAAGCGGCATAGCCACATGGACTCGCATATTCCCGGCTCCGAGCGGACGCAGACAGCTGTCCCTGGAGCAGCGGCCCATCTCCAGTCGCCGTCGCCCCTGCCGCACTCGCTGGGCGTTCTGTCGAGCGAAAACAGCAGCGTGCCATACACAGAGAAGGATGCCAACATGGCGATGGCTATCCAAGTTGAGGGCCCCGATCCAGATGAGCTGTCGAACATGGTCGGAGATAAGGATGCTGACGCGCTGCGTGCTCTAGGAGGCACTACTGGTCTTCTTCTCGGCCTGGGCGTTGATGCTGACGCAGGTTTAATCCCCGCTCCCTCCGGCGCTCTCGCCGCTGCCTCAATTGAGGCTGTTGAGCCAAATCTCCCCAGTGCTAAGGCCGACGAGCTGGCCAAGCAGCTTGCCTCTGAGCAGGGTTCTGAGGACCTTGCTTGGCTGGCTGAGTTCGAGGCGGACCGCAAGGCGTATGCAGATCGCGGCGACCGCTATGGTATCAACATCCTGCCGCCCGCGGACTCGCGCTCATTTCTGGGACTCGTGTGGGATACGCTACACGACAAGATGCTGATTCTGCTCATCGTTGCTGCCATTGTCTCGCTGGGCATTGGTATCTACCAGGACGTGCGCGTCACTGGCGACCCCATCGAGGACAGCCAGAACGTCCACTGGGTAGAAGGATTCGCCATCATCGTGGCCATCGCCGTCATCACGCTCGTGTCCTCGATCAACGACTACCAGAAGGAGAAGCAGTTCCGCAAGCTCAACGCCAAGAAGAACAACCGCCGTGTTCGCGTGACTCGCGGCGGCCAGGAGCGGCTAGTGTCGAGCAACTGCATCCTGGTTGGCGATATCATGCACATTGAGCCAGGAGACATTATGTGCGCCGACGCCGTGGTCTTGTCGTCTTCCAACCTCAAGTGCGACGAGAGCTCGGTTACGGGCGAAAGCGACGCCATCAAGAAGGGTCGCCTCGAGGAGGCTGAGCGAGCCACCGCCGAGCGCAAGAACCGCCGCCAGCGCCGCCGCGCCGAGCTCCGCAACAAGCGCAATGAGCAGCGGGCCCAGGCACACCGCCTAAAAGACAACAAAGCCAACGAGATCGAATCCGCCGATTTCGTCGAGCAGTCGGGCGTTGACGCCGATGACTCGACCGACGCCGAGGAGTCGCCGCTTGAAAAGGCCGACATCAAAAACTCGCTTGGCGACCTTGACTTCAAGCATCAACAGCCTCTTGCGCTGCCACTTGAGGCGACGGAGCAGCGTGCCAAGTCTCGCTCAAGAAAGCAAGTCGATCCGTTCTTGATCTCGGGCAGCCGAGTGCTCGAGGGCGTTGGCCGCTGCGTGATTGTCGCTGTAGGCGAAAAGTCTTTTAATGGTCGCATCATCATGTCGCTGCGCGTCAAGAGCGAGCCCACTCCGCTGCAGGCCAAGCTCAATGGCCTGGCAGAGCTTATCGCCAAGCTCGGCGGTGCGGCTGGTTTGCTGATGCTCATCGTCCTGATCATCAAGTACGCAGTCCAGCTTGGTCGGCACGAGACGGATCGCGACGCGACCAGCGTCGTCGATAGCATTGTGCGCATTATTATCTCGGCCGTAACCGTGGTCGTTGTTGCTGTGCCCGAGGGACTGCCCCTGGCGGTGACGCTGGCGCTTGCTGTGGCCACCTCTCGCATGCTCAAGGACAACTGCTTTGTGCGCTTGCTGGCGGCGTGCGAGACAATGGGCAACGCGACGACCATTTGCTCCGACAAGACCGGTACGCTGACTCAGAACCGCATGACCGTGGTTGCTGGCTGCATTGGCGACCAGTACCAGTTCAGTTCATATCCTCCTGGTACGTCAGAGCTGCAGCGCCGCAAGGCTCGCCAGCCGCCCGCTGACGGCCTAGTGACCGATATGACAGGCCGCGCTGTGCCGCCGGAGATGGCGGTAGTTCCCACCTTCCTCGAGACCGAGACGCGTCGCCAGCGGCGTCTGCGCGACCGTCGCCATCGCCACCACCGCCGTCGCAAGGGACGTGCTGCCGGTGCCTCGGGGTATTCTTCGTCTAGTGCCCTGACACCCGTGTCCGACACGACGCCCAGCTTCTCTGGAATATCAGATATTAGCGACTATAGCGACGAGGATGACGACGATCTGATTATTGCCACCGCTGAGCTGGCTCAGGAGGCGCCCCAGGCAGTTTTGAACTTGTGTTACGACGCTATCGCCGTTAACTCTACGGCGTTTATTCCCGCCGAGGATGTGCTGGCTGACGCTGGCGATGCTTCTGACGACGAGCTACTAGGTGGCGGTAGCAGCACTCGTGCCAAGTCGGCTCCACTTTGGCGCCGGCTGCTGCGGCGACTGCACACACGCAAGAGTCGTAGTAGCAATGGCGTGGTGGACAGCTCGCACGAGGAGAGCCGAGGTGAGTCTCCTAGTGCGCCCTCAAACGCTGACAAGTACTCTGGATCCAAGACCGAGACTGCGCTGCTCTCATGGTCCGAGACACTTGGCGCCGCCAACTACGCCCAGCTGCGTGACAAGGATGTGGACCAATATGTGCAGGTGTGGCCGTTTAGCTCTGAGCGCAAGTCGATGAGCACACTGGTGCGCGTGCGTCGTCGCGAGGACGGTAAAGTGGTCTGGCGCCTGTATGTCAAGGGCGCTCCCGAGATGGTCATCCAGAGCTGCCGGTGGATAGTCGATGTTGACGGTGCCTTCCAGAATCAAGACCAAGAGGAGATCTTGAACGAGCGCCAAGTATCTCCACCCCCACCTTGGAGCGTTTCTGCCATCGCCGACGAAGGAGAACGTATCGCTAACGAGGGCAGTCCAGGTACTGTGCACGCCAACATCCCGCAAATCAACCTTGACCATGGCAGCGACAACGACGATAATGGCGAAATCCAAGAGTCGTCGCGTACGCCGTACCTCCTCAGCGCGCACTACACTAGCGCGCGCGCCAATGGATCGGAGGCCACTGATGTTGGCGAGGAAGCCCTGATAGCCGCCAGTTTCCCGCCAAACTTTGCGCACAACCCGGCCATTCCCGTGCTTCCCTTGGACGATGAGACCTTGCGCGATCTCCGCCATACGATCTCCGACTACGCCTCGCGTGCCCTGCGCACCATTGGCATGGCGTATCGCGACTTTGACACGTTTGACGAGGCGAGCCTGGCGCAGCTCGAATCTGACGCGGAGTGGCGCGACGAGGCCGGCTTGGTCTGCCTGGGCATCTTTGCCATTGAGGACCCGCTTCGCGAGGGCGTCACTGATGCGGTGCGCCGGTGTCAGAACGCTGGTATCACTGTGCGCATGGTGACTGGTGACAACCCGCTGACGGCTCGCGCCATTGCCACGCAGTGCGGCATCTTTACTCCGGGAATGGGCGGGATTATCCTCGAGGGGCCAAAGTTCCGCCGACTCACGCCCGAGCAGATGGGGTTTATTGTTCCGCGCCTCCAAGTGCTGGCGCGCTCGTCGCCCGAGGACAAGCGCATGCTCGTTGAGTGGCTTCGTACCCATGGCGAGGTTGTCGCAGTGACTGGCGATGGCACTAACGATGGGCCAGCGCTAAAGGCGGCCAACGTGGGCTTTAGCATGGGCATTGCGGGCACTGAGGTGGCCAAGGAGGCGTCGTCGATCGTTCTCCTGGACGACAACTTCAAGTCCATTGTGCGCGCCTGCATGTGGGGCCGCACGGTGAATGACGCGGTGAAAAAGTTCTTGCAGTTCCAGATCACCGTCAACATCACCGCCGTGCTGATTGCCTTTGTGTCGTCGGTCGCCGACAAGGAAGAAAAGTCGGTGTTTACTGCGGTTCAGCTGTTGTGGATTAACCTCATCATGGACTCGTTTGCAGCGCTGGCGTTGGCCACCGATCCGCCCACCGATAACTTGCTCGATCGCCACCCCGAAAAGCCTGACGCGCCTCTGATTACATTTACCATGTGGAAGAACATTATCGGCCAGTCCATATTCCAAGTCGTCGTGTGCTTCCTGACCCTGTACGCTGCCGACGACATTTTCCACTTGCACACTGTTGAGAGCAGTCACGACATGCTTGTGCTGCGCACGCTCGTCTTCAACACGTTTGCTTGGATGCAGATATTCAACGAGTTCAACTGCCGCGTTCTCCACAACGAGCTCAACTGCTTCAAGGGGATGCAAAAGAACTGGTTCTTTATGGCCATCGTTCTGATATCGGTAGTCGGCCAGATAATTATCGTCCAGTGGGGCGGCGTGGCGTTCCAGACGACTGCGCTGAGCGGCAAATACTGGGCGTTCTCGATTGTAGCTGGCTTCCTTTCCCTCCCGATTGGCCTGGTGTTCAGACTCATCCCCGATCAGCTCATTTGGTGGGTGCTTCCATTTGTGCCGCAAGACATTTATCGAGAGCCGCAGAGCCTGGAGTGGCAGCCGCCTGCGCAAAGCGTCCGCAACCGGCTGGCGGGTGGCGACATCAACTACCACTCGAGTGCCGATGAGGCTGACGCCGCTCGCAACGATGGGCTAAGATCCTCCGTTGCTCGCCTGGGAGCCGACATCTCCAGGCGCATGGGCAAGCCACCACGAGCCTCTGGCGGGTCTTCCGACGCCTCTATCCAGGACAGCGCCGACCGCTCGCGCATGCACCAATGGCGCCCGCGCGCACGGAGTCAAGTTGCCAGCAGCGGTGCGGCTCTGCTGGGACAGCAGCCTCTGGCCAACACGACATCTGGATTGCCTGATACTCTTGGTGTGCAGACTCCTCCAGCAAGGCAGCAGCGGCCAGAGAAGCGCCGTAAGCGCAGTGGCTCTGGCGAGACTAAGCGTAAGAGCGTTATCGCCGCGGCCATGGTGCCATCGCTAGTTGCCAGTAGCATTGGCATTGGCATGTCGACGAGTGCCATGCCGCCAAACAAAATGACAATCGAGGATCTAGTCGACCAGGAGTTTGAGCGGCAGACAGACGCAGCCGATAAGCCCGCAGATAGCCAACAGCCTGCTTAATCGATGCCACTTTACTCTGGCGCTCTGTTGTACCTGAAATACAATCGCAAATGAATATGCAAATGTGAATCAACAAGCACTTCTTCTCGGGCAGTCGCTGCTATGTCTTTTGCATGAGACATGTGCTACGCTAGGCGATGCAGCATGGTGATTGTTTATTGTTTATTAATTCTTCTCGGGTCAGTTAATGGCAAGGTTGCACTCACTAGTCGAGCCGAAGCCTTGTGTGTGCCTCCCGTCCTGACATCTTCTGCAAAAAGAATGTATTAGCGCCGCAGTGCGCAATGTTCTTTCGTTGTTCTTGTGAAGAGGGCGGCAGGCTGTACAATACCATGTTGGCTGGTGGTTGACAAGGCGTGCTCTCGCTTCCTAGCGCGCTTGCCCCTTGCCTGTCCTTGGTATGCACTGCTACCCGGGCCACATGGTACATGTCCCTGCCTCACTCGCTGGCAGGAATTGCAGGCAATTTACGCTGTTCCCTAGATAGCATTTTCAAAACCTGCTCAGGGAGTCCATTCTCGCAAGAAGAGGGCAAAGAGGGGCTCACATGGCATCGCATTGCGCATTACACGCCATTGAATGGCACAGCTGGTGGCGAGACAAAACTAGTGCCAGGGGCCAATGCAGGCGGCGGCGGCGTGCATACATGCATGTAAGTGGTGGTATGCCACTCACTTGCGCTAACTGTGCCCAGCAAATTACCCCTTGGCTCCCTATGCTGACAAACGAGAGATGATTTCTGACCAAACAAGCAAGTGGGCAATTACAGCCCGAACTAGCTGGCAGCAGATAATGCGCAAGTCTGCATGCCACTTTCACGCCATCGGCCTCGGCGTAGAATACAAAAAAGCTGTACATCTCTCCCGCTCTGCGACAGCGCACGCAATAAAAGAAGGTGGGCGTGCATGAGGGAAAGGCCGTCGATCTCATCTATCTGCCTTACTTTTTTAGAGCGCTGTGGGTGTATTATTTTGCCGCGGTCCGTACACCAGTTTCTACTTCTGAGCAGAGAGTCGCACAGACGCGCCAAGCATGCATCTACTATAATGCCTCTGCAGCTCATCTCAGAAGACGTGGCTCCGCTGTTTACACCCAACAGCCCCAAGAGCAGATATGCATGTAGTTGGGTATTGGGGTAAAGCACCATGCGTGGGGAGAGAGTGTGTGAAGCTACTACGTTGCACGATTTGGATACCTAAACAAGAATCGTCCTCCGGCAGTATGCTCCCAAAGGACCGCTTTCAAGCAACCTCGCTGGCTCGCCCCAAAAGAAAATAATTTCCCGATCGTTTGTTGAGTGGAACAGGACCGACCAAACCAGAAACGGCGGCACCCGCCACCCCTCCGGCAATTCTGTCTGTTTATTTATTTTGCAGCCCTGTCCCGGAAATGACGGATGTACAAGAGTCTTGAGTTGACGCAGGAGAACAGAGCAAGCCAGTGTAAAAATAGAAATGAAGAGAGGTTGTGGCATGTTTGTGCGGGCTTGAGACTCTGCTGAGAGATCAGATCGCGAACGTGACCCCCAGGAACTAGGCGTTCGGATAAAGACAGCCGCGTAAAGAGAAAAGTGGTCAAGGGACTAATTTCCGCTTCGGGCGTTCACATTGCCGAAGTGAGCGTAGGACTCCTCCAGCAGCAGTGCCCATCTCGCCAGATTAGCATGTGTCCCAATTGCCTGCACCCCAAACTACTTTAACGTCGCTAGAGCAGAGCGCCACCACCCGAACGGCTGCCAGTGCATAAATGACCGGGTCGCTTTTATCCCCGCCCTTTCATACAACACACAAGCCATACTCCGAGATACCCTACTGGCACACATGAACGCCCTAGGATGTATTCAAACTCCGCTCATGGGATCTTTATGCCTCGAGTAAATTCCGAGTCCTATTTGAGTACGTTTGCCTGTTGCCTGCACGCAAGTACGCCATATGCACTGACTATGTGTGTCTAAGCACACAGTCGCTAGCACAGCAGCGCCTACCCACGAGACGCAGTAATAGTCATGCTGTGAGCGGGCATTGCAGAAAGCACTTCACTAACCCCACCAACATGGGTCAAGGAGACAACCAAAAGCTTGCACTACCCTACAACTGCTTTATCTACGCGAAATAAAAAAAGGTTGGGCAAACCCCAGCAGGGGGTGCGAGCCAGGTGTGCATTACCCACCCCTTTTATTTTTTATTTTTTGGATTTGGAACACCATTTCCCCTCACGTCTCCTATCCTTCCTTCTCCAGGGGCCCTTGTATAAATAGTCACTTTGCTGCTCGCACTCCAGAGCAAATCTCTCAGCCATTATTTTTTTGCACTTTACAGTTTTTATCAACTCCATCACCGGTTTCCAGGTTTAGCACGTTTCCCAGCTGAAAATGACGATCAAACACATACTCTGCCGGCTCGGGC
>JANBTD010000041.1:0-11887 GCA_027578595.1 Coemansia sp. RSA 1836 | reverse complement strand
GCGCGCGCTCTCTTCCTTTTCCTCGTCCGCCCTTACACCCTCCTTCATATCTAATCAACGACACCTGGATACAAAGCATGTCAAAGTCATCAACAACCTCGTTCGCCTCGCTGGCGTGCGGGATCGATCGCGCTGCTAAGAACGATGTTCCGACAACCATCGTCGTCTTTGGCGCATCTGGCGACCTGGCCAAGAAGAAGACGTTCCCAGCGCTGTACCACCTCTTTGAGCAAGGCCTGCTGCCCAAGCGTGTCAGCATCATCGGCTATGCGCGCACGCAGATGTCGATTGACGAGTTCAACAAGCGCGCAACTTCGTACTTTAACCCCGACGCCAACCAGGATACCGTAGCAAAATTCCTCGATGTGTGCAACTACGTTAGCGGCAAGTACGATGTTGACGCCGATTTCCAAGCCTTGCGGAGCGAAATTGACAATTACGAGCGGGGTGCAGATATAGGCAACGAGTGCGAGCGGATCCACGTCTATTACATGGCCCTGCCACCCTCCGTGTTTGTAGATGTGGCGACCCAGATCAAGCGGAACGTCTATGACGAGACATGCACCAACCGCCTAGTCATCGAGAAGCCCTTTGGCCACGACCTAGAGTCGAGCCGCAAGCTCAGCAGTGACATCGGCGCCCTGTTTGACGAGGCAGAGCTCTTCCGCATTGACCACTACTTGGGCAAGGAGATGGTCAAGAACATCCTCTCGCTGCGCTTTGCCAACGTGTTTTACGAGGCCGTGTGGAACCGCCACTACATCTCCAATGTGCAGATTACCTTCAAGGAGCCGTTTGGCACCGAGGGCCGCGGTGGGTACTTTGACGAGTTTGGCATTATTCGCGATGTCATGCAAAACCACTTGTTGCAAGTCCTGAGTATTGTGGCCATGAACCAGCCGCTGTCACTAAGCGCCGAAGACGTACGCGACCGCAAGACCGAGGTGTTGCGTCGGATTTTGCCCCTCCAGCTTGAAGACACCATGCTCGGCCAGTACGTCGGCACTAAGGATGGCGGTAAGCCCGGATACAAGGATGACTACACCGTGCCAAAGGACTCGACCACGCCTACCTTTGCGCAGTGCGTGTTGCACGTCGATAATGACAGGTGGCGCGGCGTGCCCTGGGTCATGAAGGCCGGCAAGGCGCTGGATGAGGCCAAGATGCTCATTCGCATCCAGTTCAAGGACATGCCCAACGCGCTGTTCCCCAAGCTGGCTCGCAACGAGCTAGTCATCCAGGTCAGCCCTAAGGAAGCCGTGTATATCAAGACCATCGTCAAGGAGCCCGGGCTGTCGACCAGCCTGGCCATGTCCGAGCTCGACCTGTCGTACAACAAGCGCTATCATGACGTAAAGATCCCCGATGCCTATGCCACGCTCATCCTCGATGTGCTTAATGGCGACCACTCCAACTTTGTTCGCAGCGACGAGCTCGACGAGGCTTGGCGCATTTTCACGCCCCTGCTTCACCAGATCGAGAAGGAGCATGTGCAGCCCATGCCCTACGCGTATGGATCCAAGGGACCCGATGGCGTGTACCAGTTTGTCGAGAACCGCGCTGGATACAAGAGGACCAACCTTGAGTATCACTGGGAGGCGCCTCAGTAAGAGTGGCGCTAAACTACAAGCCTACTTTAAACATTTTATTTTATTTCTCCCTGCTCCCTGCTCCCTGCTGTGTGGTCTCTCATAAACAAAGCATACCCTCCGCTACTGGCCTAAACAAAGACATACATGCTCAGCTGGTGTTGGCGAATCGCTGTGCTTGTACTCGAATCCTGGCCTGGTACTGATCGATGTTCTTCCGGTACATCTGATAGGCCTCAGTCTGTGCCGGATCGCTGTTGTTTGGCTCGTCCAGCAGGTCTTGGACGCCAAGCAAGATCTATTTTGCGCAAACACACATGAGAGGAGAAATGTGCTTAGAGCCCTTCATCCAGTATACACAGCGCCAACAGTCCAGTCTCTATGCCCAATGCTACATACCTGTTTGATTGTGATTGCTGGCTTCCAGCCCTTTTCGGCATTGAGGATAGACAGGCATACAGTGCCCGACGGGAATACATTTGGGTGGAACAGCGGCGGCACGAACTGGCACTTTGGTGGCGCCACGGGGTAGTCCTCGGTAAAGATCAGTAAGCACTTGAAGAGCCCGCCGTCCCAAGGCGTGCCTTCCTTTCCCGGTATTCCGCACTCCCAGCGCATCAGGTCCAGCGAGCCGTCGGTGCTCTTCTGGGGGCGGGCGTAGAATCCCTATCGTCAACACGAGAAATGTGAGTTAGAATTGCGCAGCAATGCAGCCGTTTTGGTGCTTCGCCTTAACAGAGCAATACATACGTAGGGGTGGTCCTTCCTCCACTGCTTCCTCTCCTCCATTAGCCGATTGCGGCAGATTCCAGACATTGTTAAAAGGACGAAATGGCTGACCAACGATAAATGCGAAAGAAAAAAAGAAAAGGAAAAAACAACGAGAAAATTGACAAGAGCGAGAGCAAGAGAAAGCAAGAAGCTGGTCTAAACATCTATATTTGAGGGCTGAAGCAGAGATCAGCGGCGATCGACTACTGATCATCAGCGCTAGCCTTCTCGTGCACGCTTTTGAGCTGGCCACACGCAGCCAAGATGTCGTCGCCGCGAGGCGTCCGGACCGACGCATGGACGCCAGCATTGCGCACTAGCTCACAGAATGCGGCCACACGCGCTGCGCTCGACGACCGGTACGCACTGCCTGGCCATGGGTTGAAGGGTATTAGGTTTACGTGTGCTGGCAGCCCCTGGACGAGGTCTACCAGCTGCTTGGCGTGGCGGTCAGAGTCATTCACGCCATCCAGCATCACGTACTCAAACGTAATGCGTCGGTTCTGTGGCCCGGCAATGCGGGCAAACTCGGCGCAGCTGCTCATAAGCAAGGACAGCGGGTACGTCTTGTTGATGGGCATGATCTCAGTGCGCAGGTCGTTGTCAGCGGCGTGCAGCGATACGGCCAGGCCCACGCGAAGTTCGGACGCGATGCGAGGAATCAGCGGTGCTACGCCCGAAGTGGAGATGGTGATCCGCCATGGTGCCACGCCAACACCGTCCGGGTCGGTCATGAGCTTGATTGCTGCGCTTACATTGCGAAAGTTGTAGAGCGGCTCGCCCTGGCCCATGAATACAATGTTGGAGACGCTCGGCCGTCGGTTGACCTTGCGAGGCAAGTCCTTTGCGATCCATGCGGCAATCATGTACTGCCCGGCGATTTCTGCCGCAGTCAGGTTCCGGTACAGCGACTGCGTGCCAGTGTGGCAGAACGTGCACGAAAGCGAGCACCCGACCTGCGACGACACACACAGCGTTCCTCGGTGGTCTTCGGGAATAAACACTGCCTCGACGGCTGCTCGCGAGTCGTTCTTGAATTGGATAAGCATTTTGCGAGTCCCGTCAACTGACAGCTGGTTTTGCACGATCTGGCCATAGTCCACGCAGTGCGCCCTTTCTAGTTGCTCTTGCAAGCCCTTTGGCAAGTTTGCCATGTCTTGGAATAGCGTTGCGCCTTTGGAGTATATCCATTCGTAAATTTGCCGGCCGCGAAACGCCGGTTGACCCATCTCCTCAGCGATCTTGATGACATCGCTCTTTGCCTTGCCAAACAAGTTTGACCGCATTTCAGCGCCATTCTTGCAGCTTGTGGAGTACAGCCTTGTGCGCCAGCGCGCAAAACAACGCAGCGGCCGCGATGCCCGACAGCAGAACATATGTACGAGATGAAGCTTATATAAAAGTACTTCATTATACCTAAGCATAAAATCCATAAAGCCCCCCAACCAACTACAGGCGCTGAGGCGCTACGCAAAAGTATGGCCTAAATCACTAGCTTCAAGCTCCTAATGGCCATGTCGCGGTACGTGTCCAGGGTAGGAGACTTTGCGCCGGGGACCTTGGCGGCCTCGTCCCACTTCCTAAGCTGCACCTTCTGCTTGAAGAGCGGGTCTTTCTCAAACTCGCGCATCTCGGTAGGCGAGAGCGGGCCGCCCTGGAGCTTAAGCGACTGCTTGGCGAAGCTGTCGAGGCCAGCAGCGTACGTGGGATCAATGGATGATAGGTAGCGCTTGGCCAAGACGTGAGACTCAACCAGCTCGCATGTCTTCTTGGGGAACCCAAGTTGGCGCAGGTACTCGGCACCACACTTGTCGTGATCGACGACACGGGCATTCGTCGCAGCATCGGCCGCGTGGCATGCCGTCCTGCTCTTGCCACGCGTGTCGCAGCACTGCTCAGTCGCCGGGCAGAGATGGCCAATGTCGTGCAAAAGGGCAGCCAAGATGGCTTCTTCGTCAGCGCCATCTTTTTGGGCGTGGTGTGCGGCTTGAAGGGCGTGGTCCAGATGAGGTATCCTCTCGCCAATGCGGTCCTTCTTGCTGTTATTCTGGAGCAGCTGGAACACAGCGGTCACCCGCTGCTCGGGAGTCATGGTGGTAGCAGATGTAGAGGTGTTCATTGTCGAGTACTTGATGGTGGTAGTTGCGTGTTTTGGCAAATATTGGTATTCTTCGTCTGGAGAAGGCGCCATACGCACTGCCCCTTTTATAGCATTTTGGAATGGCGAGTGCAATTATTACAGCTAGTGCCGCCGCGCTCAACCTAGCCTGCCATTGACATTGCTACACTGAGAGGGAACTACTAAACCAATTGACGGTGTCCTCATTGTCGGTGTAGGAATGCGTGTGCATCAAAGCGCATTATCTCTCATCTCCTACGTCCACTAATGCTGCACAAATGCTATGCACTTTTCCATAGATGCAGCCAGCAAGCAAATTGGCATTTATTGAGACAACACGTTGTCGGGCAATTTATTGAGCAGCCATTATTCCCACACACCGCTCCTTCATACATATTTCTAATTTTCTCCGCCATTGTCACTGTCAAGCCCTATCTCACACGCAGGCATAAGAGCCAGAAGCATAAATGTGCGATATTTATTTGCATGACAACGACGCATTGCTATCAACTGTCACCCATCAATCAATAGGCGCTGCAGGCGCTGCGCATGCTGCGCAAATGCCTTTGTGGCGACGAGTTTTCTCATTTGCGTCATAAACGAGTCGTGCCTAGCGGGAGGTGGAAGAACAAAGTCCAAACTGGGGCATATCAGCGCCATTAGTAGTGCGCACCTTGACATCTCCACGAAACGAGATCCTCGGGTCATGTTAAGGTTCCAGCACCTGAGCCGCTCGTTAATTGCGGCGTAGTTTGACAGCACGTACTCGGGAAGCTTGGCCAAGGTCGTGCCAGTAGGGATCGGGCCAATTTGGGGGGCCACGGTACGCAAGTCAGAGAGAACAGGGAGAGCCTTTATCAGTTCAATGGCATCCCAGAAATTGACGTCTGTGTTTGGCAGCTCCAGAACCTGAATGGAAGTACAGTCGTGAAGAAGCGGAAGCGCAGTCGACAGGCCTTGATCGGGATCGGAGCTAGTAATCGTTCTTACAAAGGCACCAGACCCAATGCCCAGAATGAACCGCATGCATGCATCGTCCGAACCAAATTTCTCGGATACCAAGCCATGTGCGAGCTCAAGCTTGACCGAGCACAGCTTTGGGTGGCTAGCTGGCGTAAACACTTTATGACTGTTAAACGTTTCAACCGATTCGGCACCTATGCAGACATCCAAGGACTCGAGGGTGGCCGCGTTGCCCCTGAGGGGCGTTTCGTCGCCAAATGGGTACTGGTCGCTGATGCGGAGATGCTGGAGCGCGGGAAATGGCTCCGCATCAGCAAATGTCGGCAGCTGTTCGTCATTGGCCTCCGAAAGAACAGTCAACCGCAGTACGTGCAAGCGCGGATAGCTGACATGGCCGCCATTGGTATCTTGAATGAGGCAAGCTATATCATCCACCTCCAGTGCAAGGTCCAAAGTGTGTAGCGTCAATGCGTTCTGCCGCGCCAACTGCATAATTGACTCGCTGGTATTGTAGTCTAGGTTGCTTGGCTGTACGATAATGCGAGTCAGCTCTTGCTGTTGCCAATATGGTACCGCGCAGTTGAGCGAACAGCGAACAACACGACCGGGGTGCTGGTAAAGCTGCGAAACCAAGCTGCTAAAGTAGTGACTGAGGTTGGGATGCACATCGTGAGAGTAACTCCCGGTCTCTACCTTGATTTCGCTTGCCATGGGCACCATGCGCCTAATCCGTTGCACAAACGCGTCAATGTTGGCCACTACCATGTCTTTCAGAACAGTCAGCTTTGGCTTTCTCTGCGACGGCGAGACGAAAAAGAACGCAAGAGATCGGACAAGTGGGAAAATTAGGGTGTCGTATGGTGCGCGTGAAAGCATGTCCAACGACTTGCCCGAGTAGATATTCCAAATATCCAGCTCTATCTGTAGCTCCTTGGCCAAGTGCTGAGTCTGATGGCTAGCCTGCTCCAGGCTGTCGGGCCAGGATGGTCGCGCAAAGTCTACTGTGCCCTTGTCGCCATCGAGAGTCAGCTCGTAGTCACGGCAAAAGCGCGAATAAACAACATTGCGGAAGTTGCGACAGACCCACAGCAGCGGCATCTGCAACTCGGCTTGCTCCTCTGGGCTGCCATGCCCAGCATGGATCCTGCGCTTGGAGCCAGCAATGTGGTCCACCACAATCTCTACAACGTGCAGCGGAAGCAGCTGGAAAGGGGATAATGATGACATTACTACTTGTTCAGAAAAGATAAACAGCGAAACATGCAGAAGAGGAAGATGCGAGAGCAGAGGCGGGCTGCGCACTGTCTGAGTGCCCGCATGACCATTGTCAATGATGTCGATTTCCGCCCTTTGTAGAATTAGCATCAGCTGGCGTGGATCAAATCAGCAGTGGTTAACGTAAACAAATGGGCGAACTGTAAACAGGAAGGGCTTGGTGCCCCTTCTTTCGCCTGTGCTCCCCTTTTTTTGTCGCTTTTCATATTAATTCGCCCTTGCACATTTAAGCTCAATCTAATCTTTTTTGGCAGCAAATGACTAAGGCAAGGCCGTCGTCTCGTGGAAGCAGGCGCTCGATGTCGCAAACTCCCAAGCGAAGCAGCACGCGTAAACTACTCGACGATGAAGATGCCGATGGCAGCACGCCCAAGCGTGGCATGTGGGACTTTGACGCGCCAATGTTTTGCGACTTGGCCAACGCCAGGACTCCGGGGCAAAGTGCAGATAGGTGGTTTGGTAAGTTTTAGTCGAGCACGAGTGCTGCGCTGGCAAGGTTGGGTTGCATTATATTCTTCGCTAAATATTTGAGGTTTTTTGTACTTGTAATGGCCTCCTTGCCTTGCTCAAAGTAGACTACGCACACCCAACGCCAGCTATATCGCGAAAGACCAAGAGCGCGCGGCTCAGCAGCATTACCTTTCTGACTCCTGGCAGGAAGGACACCTTGCTGCCTACTCGGCCGTCGCTGTCGCCCTCACGCATCGTGGTCGAAGCGGACGGCCGACTAACCATTGAAGGCGAGGCCGACTCGAAGAGGAAGAAATCATCCAGCTTGGGAAAGTTCCTGGAGGACAATGATGTCGAGTTTGACACTGACGAAGAGATTGCGTTTAATAACTGGAAGCGCGCAAACTCTCTTCCCGACAGAGATGACGCCAGCGCTGATGACCACAAAGACGGCACTGCTAAGAGCGCTGTTGCTAGTATCGCCAAGCTCGCTGAAAAGGACGATACTCGCTCATCTGTGCCAGTCAAGGCGGTTTCGCAGTCTTCCACCGCTCGGCAGCAGCCAGCAGCAGCGGCTAATGGCACAGGCAAGGTCGTCAAAAAGGCAACGCGAGTAGTTGTCGCCAAGTCACTGACGGTCCCAGTTGAAAGCAGTCGGTTTATGCAGCCAACCAAAGTGGCAGCGCGGCGCCTGTCCATGAAGAAGCGCGACAAGGCTAACCAGCAAGCCATTACCGAGGCCATAGCAAAGTCGGTCAACCGGCAGCTTTCGCAGAACACTGCAGCAGGTCTGACGGTGCCTCAGCCGTTCCACTTCCACGAATCCAAGACCGTGCGTAGCGGCGCACAGACCGAGGCTGGAGGTGCTTCCACAGCCAAGCACGACGTGAAGCTGAGCAAGAAGGCGCAGGACCACTTGGTTGCCAAGCTAACGTCCAAGCGCAAGTCTGCGGGGAAAGGCGACGAAGACGAAGAACAGGAAAACCATGCAGTCGGCTGCGAGGTCGCGACTCCGCCAAAGCAACAGATGACAAAGAAGCCAAAGCTCACCATGCCCGTGACGCCGCAGTTTGCTAAAGCCAAGCGTGTTCGGCGAGAGGTCTCGGAAGCTGGCGCTGAGGCAGTGCCAGTTGCAAAGCCCGCCGCAAAACCAAAGGTCAAGCCCATCACTATCCCTCACTTCTCTCCGCCCAAGCGCACTGTGCCTCAGCCGTTCACATTCCGCAGTGATGTCGTAGCCGAGCGGCATTTGCTCAAGCTGCGCGAGGATATCGCCAGGCTAAAGGCCGAGGAAGAAGCCCTGCGACAGTTCCGCGCCAATCCACTGCCAGAGTTCCCGACGCCCAAGAAACCCAAGCGTCGGGCAGTGGAGCTGCACGTGTCGCCATTTAACTTGCAGACCGATACGCGCGGCGAGGCGTACCAGCGCCAGCTGCGCGAGCGCCTGGAAGAGCTGGAAGAGCGCAAGCGCGCACGTATGGAGTTTAGGGCGCGGCCCATTCCGCCCTCTATCGACCAGCCATTTGTGCCTCAGCCATCGGCGATCCCGCTGACTGCGATCGAGGAGATTCTCCTGAGAACCGAGCTGCGCAGCGAGGAGCGCCGCGCCTACGACGAGGACCGCATGGAGCGCGAGCGCATCCGCGAGGAAGTCATGGCTCGGAAGCGCCTCGAAGAGGAGCGTCGCGAGGAGGAGGAGATCAAGCGTCTTCGCAAGATCCTGGTTCACAAGGCCCAGCCCGTCCGCCACTACAAGCAACTTGTCATCAAGCCCTCAGACCGCCCACTCACTGTGCCAAAGACACCGCAGTGGAGCGTCCGCACGCGCCAGCGGTCAGTAACGCCAACAACTCCGACACACTGATTAACTTTTTCTTTTCTCTCACTTGTCGCATCTCTATAAATATTTCTACATATATCGCAAGGCATCGTGTCCTTTGCATTTGCGCTCACGACCGGTACTTTGAGCCATCCTTCATGCCCAAGTTAAAGCCAGCCAGGAATCCCTGCCGGTAGTCGTCGTCCTTGGACGCGTAGTTGTGGAATGGGCTGGTCGGGAAAATCTCATGCTCCACTCGCCGACTTGCGATCTCCTCAGCAGCCAGCTTGTCCTCATACCACTCGTGGAGCTGGCTCGGGTCGTCAACGGCATACTCGCGCACTCTGAGTTTCTTTCCGTTAAGCTCAAACAGATTGAGCTCAGCAAGCGCTCTGCGGACATTCGCCTTTACCTCGTTGATCTCGTCTGCTGTTGGCGGAGGCAGCTGTGGCGCTGCATCGGGCGTGCTTCCTGGAGTGTACTCGCCAACGTAGTACCGCACAATAGCCATCTTTAGGATCCGTCCTGGGGACTTTGACTTCACCTGAAGGACATCCCACACGTTGCCTACTCGCTCAAACACGCCACGCAAGTCGTCCAAGGAAGTGTGGAGCGTACCGTAGTCGACCTGGACCGCTAAGCAGGCAAAGCGTCGAGAGGCTCGGTGCGATACTCCTCCGGCATGCCGAGTCAGCAAATGCGCGAGCATAGAAATGAAAAAATATATAAACGACGGCAGTAAAAGGCCTTGGAAGCGAGAGGCTGCGGCGGAGCAGAACTGCCACACAAGCTGAGAGCGCATATCAGCCTGATCACCAATCTTGATCCGCCGTAAAAAATATTTGCGTAATGTGGCAAACCGCCAGTCACAAACAGTTTTTATCTTCTCTTTGTTTTTTTATTTTTTTTTTCTTCTGAACTAAAGTCTGAATCTCAACAACGAAAATACTAGTCATGTTCCGCAACGCTATTGCCCGCACTGTTGCTACCCAGCGCCTCTCGCAGGCCGTCCAGAGCCGCAACCTGGCTTGCTCTGTTATGTACGTCAGGAACCTGCCGCTCAACACAACCGAGAATGAGCTTGCTGATCGCCTCAGCTCGTATGGCCCTGTCTACGAGTACCAGTTCACGCCCAAGCGCCCGGGAGATGACTATGCCATTGCCTTTGTGAAGTTTTACAGCGGCGATCTTCCTTCGACCATCGAGGAGCTGTCTTCGTTGCCCGCTCCCTCTGAGTCTGAGGTCCAGGACGTGACCAAGCGCTGCTCGGACGCCATTGCCTCGCTCGACGGCTCTGTTTTCAACGGCCGGCCCCTTAACGCCAACTTTGCCCGTAAGAACATGCCCGATGCCATCCAGTTCAACGCGAGAATGGCCGTGCGCAAGGCTAACGATCCTCTGTATGCCGCTCGCATGGAGGACAGGAAGAACCAGGCCCGCGAGCAGGGCGGCATGGGCGGCATGAGCAGCGGCAACCAGTACTCGGCCGGGTACAAGGACGGCTTCAGAGATGGCCTGAAGCAGGCGCAGCAGGGCGGAGGCAGGAACTAGTCCAAGTATCTTACTACATAGTCTTTAGCTTTCAAACTTTGAATTTTACTCGTTTAAACGTTGTCTAGTTCTGATGGTAACCGTGTATTAGCAAACTAGCTACTGCTGCTGGCACTCGGGGGCGCCGTGGCTGTAGTCGGCGTAGCCGTCGCCATAGTCCTCAAACATGTCCTCGTCGCGCTCGGCGTGAGCGTGGCGCGATTGCGAGGACTGGTTTGTGCGCGTGGCAAACTCACTGGCAGTAATCGCGCGCCCAGAGACCATTTCGGCGTCAGCCTCTGTGCTTTCGTCGGCAGGACGTCTCCTGGTTGCTGGCAGCATTGATCTGAGAGCCGGGTTGGGCACCCACCCACTTTCGGGGAACTTTATGTGGAGCTTGACCAGCAAATCGCCTCGGTCCCCAGGACGCTTTTCGCGAGGCATGCCCTCGTTGTGAATACACAGAACCTCGCCCGGCCGAATAACGCCCGTCCTGTGGGTCACCAGCAGCGGCTTCCCCTTGAGGTCATGGAGCATCACTCGGGAGAACCCGCACAGCGCCTCTGCCAGATCAATTTCGGCTTCGGCGACTAGATCGTCTCCGATGCGCACAAACGTGGCGTGAGTCTTTTGCTCAAGCACAAACACCAGATCTTGGGCCTCTTCGCCGGGCGCTTGGTCGCCCTTTCCCTTCAGGACGACCTTTTGCCTGTCGCTCATTCCTGGGTCGATCTTGATCTCTACGGTGTCAGCCTCGGTCTTGACGCACAGACCCTTGCATCTCTTGCACCGGTGCTTCTCTGGAATGACCTTGCCCGTTCCCTGGCACGACTGGCAGACGGATCTTTGCGGCATAAACATGCC
This sequence comes from Coemansia sp. RSA 1836, assembly GCA_027578595.1. NCBI lineage: Eukaryota > Fungi > Kickxellomycota > Kickxellomycetes > Kickxellales > Kickxellaceae > Coemansia > Coemansia sp. RSA 1836. The sequence continues at coordinate 507 of JANBTD010000041.1, read as the reverse complement.
CGGCCCCATTTGGCGCAGTGAGTTGGTGTAGCCGAGCCCACCGCATGGCGTACAGCCCTTCAGCACAGATCGCTTGCCGCCCAGGCCCTTGCAGTGGCTGCATGGAACGGAGCGCTCGAGCTTCAAGCGCATTTTCTTGCCACGGAACAAGTCCTCCAGCGTCACGCTCAGTGGGTGCAATTCGGCTCTTGGCTTTCTAGACGAGTCTCTGTTGGGATATCCGCCGCCGCCAAACATACCCCCAAACATGTCCTCCATGCTCGGCCCCTCGTGTCTTCCTCCGCTCTCGCCATATTGGTCGTACGCGGCACGCCGCTGAGGGTCGCTTAGAGTCTCGTACGCGTGGCTGATCTCCTTGAATATCTCTGCGCCCTCGGGGTTCTTGTCGGGGTGGAACTTCATTGCCAGCGTGCGATACGCCCGCTTGATCTCTGCCTCGCTTGCAGTCGTCTCGACCTCGAGGACATTGTAGTAAGATCGCGCCGACATATACAAGACGCCCCCGTT
>JANBTD010000033.1:0-13351 GCA_027578595.1 Coemansia sp. RSA 1836 | reverse complement strand
CGAGAGCGGCTTCAGCAGCTATTTTGAGGGAGGGGCAGTCCACAGCCCCCTCCCGAAATTATTTTCACAGCAGAAGAACGCAATTTAGCAAAGACTGCAACATTGCCAAAGACAATCGTGCCCTTCTAAGCGTACAAAAGACAGCCAAATGCGCTTTTAAGCAAGCCAAAAATGGGGAGCAGAAGAAAAAGCGGAAACCCTTGTTTCCCTTGCCTCTCATGGCCAAGGCGACGCTTAAAAGCAAACCAGTTTAGTGATTAAACGACAGATTGCTAACCATGTTTGCAAATATTTATGCTAAAATCTACTCTACCGAGCTGGTTTCTCCCAATCTTGCCTCAATTTTATCTCATTGAGAGGAAATAAAAAGCAAATTATAATATTTTCAAAGCCCCTTGAAAAGTATGCTTTAAGACGCTTCTATTGGTAGGAGAAAAGCACGAGTGCCAAATCTCCAAGTGTCGCTCTCTTTGGTTGTCTATTGCTTTGGGGAGCACAGTAAATCTGCTCGACAAGCTGCCTACGCTCACCCCAGAGTCGTATAAAAGCAACCATTTCCGCCCTCACCAAGCACATTTTTCTCCTCATCACACCACCGCCCTTTATCAACGTTATTCTGATGAGCATTTGAGTGGTAGAGATTACTGTATCAACATTGCGCCCAGAAAAGATGACTATATATCTTTTGACATTATTGCAGCTCACTTATCTCTTTTCGCTGGATTGTCCCACCACAGTTGGGATTAAGTACAATTACTTTTGTACGCCCATTCCTCTTTTTGTTTATAAAAATCATAATGTAAAGAAGCGTCTAAAAGACAACTTGTCGCAAAAAGGACGACACTTTGCAGCAAAGGTTGCCCTTGCTGGAATGCATCCGAAAGAGCAAGACGTTAGCTAAAATAGTATTATTTTCCCACTCTCTCATCGCACTTTAGTTCTCCTCACTTTCGCTTTTATCTAAATTTTTTTTTGCTTTCTTGCGCTATTTTCATTTCAACCATGCTATTTTTCAAAGGACAGTTTTCGGTGCAATTGACTCATGCTCCCATCGACCAACAAGCTAAGCGAGGCGGCAAGACACTAGTGGAGCAAGTTCAAGAAAAGTGCCCGACTCTGGCAAATCCAACAAGGGCATTTCATGTGCCATCGCTGTTCATGTCTAGCGGCCACCTGCAGACCTTGTATCTGTCGACCAGACAGTCCAAGCCCGCTGGATGTCCAGTAAACTACAAGCGAGAGATATTAAAATTTGCTGATGGGGGCAAGGCGGCTATCGACTGGTCTCTGCCACCCCAAGGCGTGTCGCCCAAAGACCCGCTGATAGTGCTAATTTCGGGTATCGGTGGCGGGAGCTACAACTACTATGTGAGGTCATTTGCTCATCTCATTGGCCTTCCACCATACGGATACCAAGTGGCTGTATTGCACGGTCGCGGGTGTAATGGCGTGAAGCTAGCTACACCAAAGTCGTTTCATTCGGGTATGACTGAAGATTTGCGCGAGTTTATGAAATATTTGGCTCAAATTAAACCAGATACTCCCGCAGTTGGCGTTGGGTTTTCCTTGGGTGCCAACATTCTTACAAAGTATGTTGGAGAAGAGGGCGATAAGTGTCCATTCGTTGCCGCCATCTCTGTTTGTAATCCATTTGACATTGACGCTACTTTGCATTCGATGAGCCAGCCGTCGTTCAAGAATCGCTATTTGTATGCCGCCGCACTAACTAGAAAGCTCATCAAAGGGTTTGAGGAGAACAAGGATGTTATAATAGCTGGCCAACCGGAACTTGATCCAGCGCAGATTGTCGCGTCTCGTACTATGAACGAGTTCAACGAGTCATATGCGGCAAGAGCATTTGGATACAACTCTGCCAAGGAGCTCAATGTCAGTGGCAGCAGCGTTAATTATTTGAAGGACATCAGGATACCAACTCTGTTCATCAACGCTCTCAACGACCCCATTTGCGAAAGGTCCACTATTCCACACGAGCTGATCGCAAAGAACCCGCACTTGTTACTGGCATGTACAAAGTATGGCGGACATCTAGCATACTTTAAAGGATTGGGACTAAAGCCTTGGCTTCCCGAACAGCTAGCACAGTTTGTACAAGCTATGGTCGAGTGGAAATAGACACCATGACTTGTAAGAACGAATAAATAAATGAATATATTGTTCTAATACCACTTACAATAAGCAAACAAGTAAAAAAAGACATAAAAGAATGGTTTATTCTCTGCCGACAAGTTCGTCTTCCTCATCAGAAAGCTCCGAGTTGGCAAACAGCACTTGGTGGTCTACTGGCTGTGCATCATGTTCACCAGCTCCGACAGCTACATCGAGCTGAGTATCGAACTGCTCCTCCTCCAAAAAGTGGTTAAACCCAGCTTCAAACGCATCGTACTCGTCATTCTGATGTGGCTGCCGAGGACCATCCAAGACATCGACATCGTCATCGTCGTCGGCATAGGACCCAAACACAAGGCTAGCTGCTTCGTTGGTACCCACAGGTCTGTACGCAAAGCGACTTCCTCCTTCGCCACTGCGAATGGCACGACGAGACCGGCCATCCAAGCTCAGCTGCGCGCCCCATCTCGGCGGGTGCTCATACGACCAGCGCTGCACGGCTTGAGGCAAGTAAGGCGCGGCGCGATCCAAGCCCCACAAGAACCCTTCCTTGGTCGCATGTCCTGCTGCCTTAGCCGTCGCCAAAGCGCCGTCAAACACAGGGGCCAAGCGTCTTAGCACGCCAGCATTGCGCAAATCGTGACCGCCAAAGTTGCGGATGGCGGGTCCCACTGCTGTGCCAATATCTTCGAGTCGCAAATACGGGTAGCGCTGGCGCCAGGTCTGGTACCCGGCATAAGCGAGGCCGAGGAACAGGATAGGTAGCGCCAGTGCCCACAAGATAGCTACGGTGCGCGCCTTGCCCGGGCACCACACTTCGCGAGGCGCGTCGAGAGTCAGGCCCTTGCGACAGATGGACTGCGGGATCTTGCGGTACGCAGACTCTATGACGAAATAGTCCTTGTGCCCCGCCGTACAGTTGGTCCGCGGCGCCTGCATGCCCTGCACCAAAACGCACTTGCCCAAAGAGTCGCTGTCGTCTGCATTGTCGTTTTGGCGGACAAAGTTGTAGTTGCACTCAAAGTCACGCTCCGTACACTCGCAGGGGCTCGAGATATAGCGCACAGCACGGAACTCATCGCCGACATAGCATTGCCGATCAGAGATGCGACGGTAGTACTGGGCTTTGCGGCCCAAGATGCACTCGTCAGCCTCGCGAGAGTCGATGGGTTTAGGCGAGAACAGCTCAAAGTCGTCCGAGTTTGCGTGCTTGCCTTCGTCGAGCGGATCAAACTTGCAAATGCGTGGCTGGGCACCAGTAAAGTCCAACCCGACAATGACGCCCTTGTCACCATGCCTGCCGTACAGAGCAAAGCGACGGCTGGTGCTGTCAGGCGTGGTGGTCAGAAACTCAATGTGCATCGAGTGGGCCTCCTGTGGCAGCTTCATGGACTGCCACGTCTTGCCCTGGTCCAGCGAGTACTCGACTTCGGTGGTCGGGTGGAGGCGGTCAGCAACAACGATCAGGGCGCCGTGATCGCCAAACTCGTGCCACTTGGGACCCTTACGCACCATTTTCCACGTAGCGCCGCCATCCGTCGACAAGTATGTGTCGGCCTCGCCGATGCGCTTCAGCGACGCACCAATGTTGCCCACGCCCATCAACAGGCCGACAGCACCCGTGGCAGAGTAGATGTTCTCTGGATCAGACACCTCCGTGTATCCGTGCAAGTGCAAGGCGCAGTCGCCCGATTTGGGCGCGGTCTGGTGGCACGGCGATGCGCCCTCCACTCGCAAATAGTGCCAGCGCGAGCCGCCGTCGATGGTGATCTGAGATTGCAGTTGCTTGCCTTTGCTCTGCTTGAGCACCGCCTGCGGATTAGCCACGGTGTTGGCGATAGCTACGCCCTCCAGCGCCCGGATGCGCTCAAAGTCCACCAGCCCGTTCTCGTCGCGGTTGACGTACTCCAGCGTCTGCCGGTAATACGTGCCGTTCGAGTTGGACGAGTAGATGCTGCCCCACTCGGCGCCCGCATGCTGGCTCTTTGTTACGTGCATCATAAGACCGCCGCCAGGCATCTTTTGAGTATTGCCAGCCTCGTCGCGGTAGCTAAAGCCCTCAGGCGGCTCGAGCACAGTGTAGGCTGGATCCATGGTGTGCTTGTTGCCAGGGAACTTGGCGACTGCCGCAGAGAGCCCATCAAGAGAAACATGCATGGTGAGCGCCTTGCCGTCGTTGGCATCCTGCGACACTATGAGGAACTCGCCCATGATAGCAAAGTCCGTAGCGTTGTGGATCAAGGTACGCTGCTTGCGCGTGAACCAGTCGTCGCTGACCAAGACGTTGCCGCCGTCGTTGCGAGCACTCGGATGGCGGGCGCAGACTACCGCATTTTGATGCGACTTGGTGAGTCGGTCGGTGCGCAGGAACGAGCATCCACCAGCACCCAGGGGAGAAACCAACTTGTGCCATTTTGCGCCGTGGTCCCGCGTAACAAACGCCTCGACCATACACTCGCCAGCATCAGCAGTCCGGCATCCCTCGCGCCTTTGCCCCAGGAAAATGATCCACTCGGGGTAATCCGGATGGAAGCGCAGCGGAGCCTGGTACACCTGCGCCGGCGACATGGGCAGGTGCAATAGGCGAGTCGACCGCCCAGCATCGTCCGTGTACAGGGCGACAGCGCCGCGAGCAGGCAAAAAATACGCATACTGGTCAAAGTAGGGGTGTCGCACGACAGCCACAAACTTTTCCGGCGGTGCTGTATTCTTCTTGTCCTTCACGTTGGGCGGCTCAAGCTGCGCCCACCGTCCGCCTTCATCATAGCTGACAAAGACGTGGTCGCTCTCGGTACGAGCCACTGCGTAGTGCGAGTTTTTGAAATACTGCAGCTCAGCGATGGGCGAGTCAAACACGTGCGCAAATCCGTGGAGGCCACCGGAGCGGCCGCAGACGCGATCCACTGGCTCTTCCAGGCGCTTGCCGCCCGAGCACTGCGAATAGGCCATCTTGGTGTATCCAGAGCGACCCTTGTACGTAGAGCCCTCGTGGCAGTCGGCTGGCTGATAGGGGTCGCGTCCATCCAAGGCGCACTCGCCATAGTCGTTAAGCCAGAACCCCTCGTCGCACTCATAGTCCTGGATCGTACACTCGCAGGGCTGCGTCTTGATCTCCGGCGGCTCAAACTCCTTGCCCACAAAGCAGTTGGCTTGGGGCTTGCGGCGCCAAAACGAGGTCTCAGCACCCAACACACAAATGGCCGCGTCTTTGCCACTCGAGTCCATGCCCCACCGCGGCGTCCACAGCTCAAAGTCGCTCCGTGAATGGTCGCCAGTGTGGATCTGGCACTGGCGGGCATGGAGGCGACTAAAGTCCACGCTGATGATCATGGACTCTTCAAAGTTGGGCGTGCCCGAAGCCATCACCTCGCGCGCCTGGATAAGCATATGTTGGCCGCCGCTCGTCAACCCATTGGTGATGCGGTCGACGATGACGCGCGAGCCATCTGCCACAAACTTGTACGAGAACCAACTCTTTCCGGCATTGTACGAGTAATACAGGGTACTGGTTGGCCTCAGTTCGTCTACGAGCACAAGGATCGCGCCGTGGTCGCCAAACTCGTACTGCGACTCGGAGTCGTGCACCTCGACCCACGTAATGCCACCATCGCGCGAAAGGTAGGTCTTGGCCTTTAAGAGTCGACCCAAGTGCGTGCCAACAGATCCGACGCCCATCAGATATCCGGGCGCCGAAGTGACGCCGTACAGTGGGCCGCCAGCAGCGATCATCGACGAACGGCTATACAGATTCAGGGTACAGTCCACGCAGTCCACCGCCTTGCCCCGACTGTCATACTGGGGAGCGGCTAGCGGATGCCATGAGCGGCCATCGTCCCAGCTAGCCACAGTGCGGAGCCGCTTATGCACGCCTGGTTTGCCCAGAGCCTCGGCGTTGAGAACGCGGTTGGCGATCAGCATGCCGTTGAGTCCGTGCACGCGCTCAATGTCTACCATGCCGTGGTGGTTGCGGTTGGTGTGCTCGAGGGCCAAGTGGAAGTGCGTGCCGTTGCTGTTGCTCGCAAACAGCGTGCCCCAGCCCGTGCCCCACTCCTTGTCGCCTGTATTAGGCGCTCCTTCGACGTCGATGAGAATCGTGCCAGCGTGCGAAGGCAGCAGCGTGAAGCCCTCAGGCTTGATATTGACTCCAGGCGGGAACCGCGCCTCGTGCGCCGATGTGCCGTCCTCAGACACGTACATTTTGAGCACTGCCTCGGCGCGCCCCGTGTCGTCAGGCCTCGTCTCTACCACAGCTGCGACGATAAAGCGATTGTAAACGTGGAACGAAATGAGCTCGCTGAGCTCTGGCGTAGGCAACGGCACGAGCTGGTAAGAGCTGTCGACAAAAGGATTGGTGAACACTCGGATTTCGACATAGTTGCCACCAGACCGCTTGTGATCCTGGCGGTCCTGCTCGTTGTCCTTGCCGCTAGTAAGCCGGTAGTTGGAGCACACGATGGACTGCGGCGGCAGCCTGTCAAAGGCCTCGGCGGAGTGAGCAAACTGGCATTTGGTCGCATGAGTAGTGAGTCGGTTCCACTTGTCGCCGTTGTCGCGCGACACCCAGATCTCCGAATGGCAGTTGGGGCAAGCCGTGCCACCGACAAAGAGCAGCCAGTCTGGGTTAGTGGGGTTAAAGTCAATGATGGGCCGGATGCGCAGACCATTGGCAGGCGTTGGCAAGTTCTTCATGACGTGCCACGAGACGCCACTGTCCTTGGTAAACGCTAAAACGTCATTCTCTGTGTAGACAAACGCGCGAGTGTTGTCATAGTGGTGCTCAGCCAAGTAGACGGGCTTGCCGATATCGCTCTTGCCTGTGCTCTTTGGCAGGTCGATTTTAGTCCACTTGGCGCCCTCATCGTTGGTGCGGTATAGCTCCTGCTCAGAGGTCATAAGCAAGTAGGACGTGCTGTTCGGGAACGTCATGATGTGAGGGTCACCACGCACAACCGTCGTATGGTGAGAGACATGGCCATGACGATAGGTGCCACCGCCATCGTCGCCATTGTCATTGCGGTGGCCACCGCCTCCACTGCCGGGCTGCTGTACGCGAGGGCACGGCGTGTCAACAGACTTGTCCAGCACCAGGCCCTTGTCGCGCAGGCACGTGTTGCCAGGGATATGGCGGTACCCCGACGAAGCCATAAAGCGGTCGCCGGCGCTCAAGCACTGGCCGTGCGGAATAACCAAACTCCCAACAAGCTCGCACTTGTTGTCCTTGCCGAGCTCGTAGTTGTAGTCGCACTCAAAGTCGTCCCTAGCGCAGTTACAGTCAGACTGGCGCGGAACCAACACACGATCGAGACTCAGGTGGCAGGCGGCATCGGGCTTGCGACGGATGTAGCGAGACTGGTGGCCCATGACACAGTCGCTGCCCTTATTGTCGTCGGCATGCAATACAAACTCCTCCATGTCGCTGCCGGGCTTGGGGTCGCTCGGGTCCACGGAGCACTTGGCCTTGTACGAGTGCGAGAAATCGAGAGCCATGATGACCTGCTCGTGGTTGTGGTCACCCTCGCGCGCCATGCCCACAGCCAAGACAACGGGACTCAGTCCCTCGTCATCAATAAACAGCGCTGTGACGCGCACTTTGCTCGGCAGAGCTGCTTGGCCCCACGTACGGCCGCTATCCAACGAATAGTTGACAGTGTCCGTGGGCGCCTCGTCGTTAGCCAGGACAAGCACAGAGCCCGAGTCAGCGATCTGCACATGATGCGCGTCGCGGTGGACCATGGTCCAGGAAATGCCAGCATCGCGGCTCAAGAACGTGTCGCACGCGCGCCAGCCCAGCATCTTTGATCCCACACTGCCCACGCCGAGCACTACGCCAGCAGACGACGCCGAGCCAAAAATGCGGCCGGGAGTCCTAGTCGACGTCACCGAATGCAAGTGCAAGGCGCACTCGCCCGTATGCCAGCCATCAGTCGAGCAACCCAGGGCCTTGCCGTCAATGTCTTTGGCAGGTGCGCGCAAGTACCTCCAGTGCGCACCGTCGTTAAAGGAGATGCGGGAGCGCAGCTCAATGCGCTCGCGGTGGAATATGCTGCCCTTACCGATCTGATCCCAGTTGCTGACCTGGTTGGCGATGATCACACCCTCGACTCCATGCACTCGCTCAACGTCCACCAGGCCATCCTTGGACCGATGCGTGTGCTCCAGCGACTGCGTATAATACGTGCCATTAGAGTTGGACCGGAACAAAGTTCCAAAGGCCCGCGTACTCGACGTCACGATATCCACCAACACTGAGTGCTGAGTCGACTCGAGAATCGTGTAGGCGTCTTCCTCGGTACCGGGCGGCAAGGGCAGGTGCGATTCGGCCCACGTGTGGCCGTCAACAGAGATGAACAGGTCCATTTCGTTAGAGTCCGAGTGGCTGATGGCCGCCAGGAGATAGCTCTTGACGACGCTGAACGCTACTACGCCGCCACCCGCCCGGTCACCGCCTGCGCCGTCGTTGCCAGAGCCAAAGTGGATAATGCGCTTGGTAGAGAAAAAGTCCTCGGACACCAACAGTCGCACCTTGTTGCGCGCGAGTTGGCCCTCCAGGATCCCAGCCACTCCGTCCTTGAGCCCGCGTGACGCCAAGGCTGGCGCCTCCGCAGCAGCGGGCACCTGTATGCCGTCGCCTGCGTGAGGCTGAGTTGCAGCGTGTGGGTAAACCAAGCTGCGCCGGTGCACGCGAGGCATAGGAGCACCAGTGGGCTGGCGGCGCGAAACGGCGTCGGGGGTCTCGGTAGACTCGGAGGCGGATGCTGGGACAATCTCCAGGCAGAAGATGGCTTCTTCAGCCATTGCCTCAAACTCCTTCGTGTGTCGGGCCCACATACACTTGGCCACTGGCCTTCCCTCGCCCAGCAAGGTCGCAATGCCCGAGCCCGTACGATCGCCAGCCTTGTGGTCTCTCACAGCCTTGGCAAACCCGTCCTTGACGTAAAACGCCTCGTCATGGCATACTAGGCGCGGGAGCGGCCACCACCCGCCACTTTCCTCCACGCATTTTTCGCCAATAAACAGAATCCACCCCGAGCGCTCTGCGTGAAACACCAGAGGTCGCTCGCCCGACGACGTCGCTGGCAGCGGCGAGCTGAATGCCTCCCACGTCTTGCCCTCGTCGCGCGTCACCCAGTGCTCAGACTTGTCAGACAAGACGTAGGCTACGCGCGGCTCGTGTGGGTGCGCATAGAGCCGCGCTGCCTTGCCACTGGGAATGGCGCTGACAGCGTTCCAGCGAGCGCCAGAGTCTGTGCTGTGGAATATGCGTCCGCCTGTTTTGTCAATGCCGAGCATCACAGAGGCGTTCTTAAAGTATAGTAGCTTTGAAAGCGGCTCTTTGAAGTACGTGTGGTGCAATGCCGGCGCATCGCCTGCCGCCGAGGCTGGCGCTAAGCTGGCCACGCCCAACAACAAGGCCAGCAATCGTCCGAATGAGCCGCCGTGTCGCATTTACAATCGAGCAGAGAGCAGAATTTTTAGCGTACACAAGGACGGCAGCCAAAACAAAAAAATGGTAATGTCAATAAAATAGAAAATTAAAGAAGAAAGGAGCAGATTTGCTTGAGAAATTGCGTCCCCCCTGGTCCTTGAAGTCTCGCCGTGTCGTCACCAGCAGGCTGGGCAAGATTGCCTGTCGAAGTTCTTGTGCGACCCTTCCCTGGGAATGAAAGAGGACGCACGTTTTTAAAGCCGCACATCCCCAGTTCCTTATCGTAAACCGTTCTTGTCTCTGCTCTCTTGCTCAATAGCAATATTACTTTACCATGTCACCCTGCGCACACGTATTCATCGTCACTGGTGCCAACCGCGGCCTAGGCCGCTCCATCGTCAAGATCGTCGCTCAGCGCGCTGAGGCCAACAACGAGACTCGCCACATAATCCTCGTCGGCCGCGACCACCAGGGCCTCGACAGCGTGGCCAGCACCGATGCCAAGGGCTCGCAAACCTACCTGGTCTCTGGTATTGAACTCGGCCGGCCCGCTCAAGAGATCACCGGACCCATCCTCGCCAAGCTCGACGAAGTACTGCGCAGCTCCTTGGTTGCCTCGGCGTCCTCAGTACGCCTGACGCTGATGAACAGTGCGGGCACCATCTGCGATCTCAGCAAGGCCGTTGACCAGTACACTGAGGAGGAGGTGACCGAGTACACGGCAGTCAACTATGTGTCGTTTGCCGCGTTGACTTCGCGGTTCCTCGCGCGCGCCAAGACCACTCCCAACGTCGACCGTATCGCTGTTGCCAATATCTCGTCGCTGCTCGCTGTCATGCCCTTTGCCAACTGGGGCCTTTATGCCTCGATCAAGGCTGCTCGCGACCAGCTGCTCAAGGTCGTGGCTCTGGAGCATCGCGATGACCCTCGCGTGCGTACTCTGAGCTATGCTCCGGGCCCGCTGGATAACGATATGCAAGCAGAGGTGCGCGCTAGTATTGGCGATGCCGAGCAGAAGCAGGCCTATAGCGATATGCATAGCCAGAAGAAGCTGGTCAAGACCGATGATACCGCTGGTCTGCTGTGCAACTTGCTGGAGGAGTGGACCTTTGAGAGCGGCGCTCACATTGACATCTATGACATTATTGGTCTGCCGTCGCAATAGCTCAATCACTTTGCCTACTTTGCTTTATTATTAAATGGCATGCTGATTCTGCGCAAGGCAGCTCGTATGTGCTTGCCCAAATGCCTATTCAAGGCAGCTTGAGCAAAGTCTAGTTACGAGAGCAGCGATATTGGGATTCGCGTGAGTGGTGTGAGCCGTGTGCGGGGGAAGGAGAGAGTGGGCAGTGATGTCAGCTCACACCCAGCAAGGAACAACCTTTGTTCCGTTTCGTTTCTTTGCTTTCGCGCATTTTGAATTTCCCCTTTCTTAACTATCACCTGTACTCTATTAATTTCCCCTTATTTTTCTTTCTCAAAGCCAATAGCATTGGTCGAGCTGTAGACGAGACGAGGTCGGCGTTTGAAATGGACTTGGACCAGACTAGGTAAGCCATTGGCGGCGACCACTGAAATTCAGAGCACTACAGGCACATAGCTAAGCACTTTTCTATTTGCTATGAGGTAGGCTGCGCAAGCGCCAGGTGGAGGTTCTCACACGAGCACTAGGCCAGTTCGTATCGCTAAAGTCGTCTGCAGAGGGCTGGGTGCCCGTAGCTCCAGGGGCCGGACGATGGACACCACACACTGGTTCGGGTGGCGACGTCAGCGTGCAAATGGGCAAACGGACCGTGGCAGACGGCAACAATAAACAAATCGACATCTACCGCATGACAGCGTCAATACCACTTGACCCTGGAGTAAGTCGCGACACGCAGGGTCCGTTCTCGGCGTATTTATCCGAGCTCCGCGACTGGCAAGCAGTTTTGGAGTGTCCAGGGATCCGCAGCATGTGGAACTACTTTCTAAGCTCCAGTAGTACGCTTGAAATGCTCGATGCAAACACTACGATTACGCGGTCGATATTGCGGAGCCCCATTCCGGGCCGCACATCAGAGTTCGCGCACCAGCGGGATTTACTCACAGTAGAGACCTCGCTTGTGGATCCTACCACTGTGGTGTACATTTCGACGTCGTTGCCTACTACGCCTGATGATCCAGCGTATTTGCGCGAGGAGCCGCCATTCAAGCGAGTGCACAGTGATTTGTGGGCCTGGTGTGTGGAGATTGCCACGCCTATGGATGCCGCCTCTCTTCCGCCATCATCGCGGAGCATTGGCGGCGGCGGCGGCGGCGAGAGCCTGTTGCGCCGAAACAAGCCCAGAGTATGTGTACAGGTGACATGCTTTATGCATTTGGAGCTGGGGTCATGGAAGTCGCAGAACGCATTGGCTTGCAGTGCCGCAGCATACTTGATCCCGTCACTGGTAGCGCACTTGCGACTGCTGGGAGCACCGCCACGACTGGCGCGTATTGGGCCGTCGATATCCATTGATCGCCGAGACTTGTGCCAGGCTAGCCACAGCAAAGGAGGAGCACAAGGTGTATCGGCTCCGACCTGGGTGGTCGCATATTCAGTCATGGCCAATGGTGGACTATGCATTTTGCAACCTGCAGCCGAGCAGCCGATCATTGCTTGCATCCTTGATCTCGAAACATCCAGCTCCAACGGCAGCAAGCCGCAGCCGCCAATGCATACGCGCAAGATGTCCTCACTATCATCATACTTGTCAAACTCTTTGCGGCGACGGCAAGGCGAGGCAGCGGCGCTAGGCACGCATGGCGGCGGAATAGTGCGGGACGGCGAAGAGGTGGCTCTAGTAGCCACGCGTGCACGACTGGGCGACAGCATAGTAGAATTTGTCGTCGATGCGTCGCGGTGGCACAACGAAGGCGCATCGGCCGATATTCAGCTGGAGGTGACTGGTGGGTGTAGCGTCCAGCAGTTTTACGCATCAGTGGTTACAATGCAAGCGGCAGCGCCTGAGCTGTTTACTGATGAGCAGCTGGATTTTTCGCTGGACGAGTTTCTGGCATCATGGCGCAACAGCTGCGAAAGTCCTGGTGTTGCTTGGCGGCGGTCGACGACGAAGCAGGGGCAGTGGGAGCGTGGGGCGCTTGCAGAGCTGGCGGGCAGGCTGCTGGTCCGGTGCTTTTCGATCGCATCGCAGCAGGGGGCTAGGCGGCGGTACTTGGTCAGGGTTATGAATCCGCCAGTCGGAGCATTGCCCGTTGCCGCCAGTGATGGCGATCCAGGCGACGAGCTGCGCGAGTCGGCATCCGATCGAGCGTATAGCGTGTCAGTGTCCGTGCGCAAGGGTCCAAATATGGTCCGGGATGGCGAAGCTGGGCTGCGCGTGAATGGACATGCGGTCGAGGCCACTCCATTTTCGCTAGACCCCACCATCAGTGCAATCAAGCCGCACTCTTCTCGCCCTAGCTCAGTGCCGCCAAGCAGCGCCAGTAACCCTCGCTTGACGTCCAACGTGGACAGGTCCGATACTCCGGCATCAGCAGTGGCGGCCGGAGTGACTAGTACGCCGCTGGGTCTTACGCCGGCTCCGGAAGCAGCGGCTAGCAGCGATACACTGGCTAGCGAGCGCAGTCGTCGGGGATCATCAGCCACAACTTCAGCATATGTGATTGCCAGCGAGACGCCCGGAGCAGCTACGGATGGCGAGACCAACATTGAGTTGCAGGCAGTCCCGCTTATCCGCTTGCACCAGGCCAGCCAAGTTCCGGCGTCACAGTGGAAGCTGGTGGGTACGGCGGCATCGGGCGGCATTACAGTGTCCC
>JANBTD010000032.1:0-13359 GCA_027578595.1 Coemansia sp. RSA 1836 | reverse complement strand
ATATAATACTAGAACAAAATTTATTAATGATAATTTAGATAAAATATTAAACCTTGATTATGATTTTTATCTAATGCTAAAGAACCATTTCAATTTTATGCCTTCTGTATAACATGGAAAAAATATATTGAATCTAAAAATAATAATCAACCTTATTATTCAAGTTTACCTATATTATTTGATTGTACATCGTCAGATTTATAACATTTAGCTTCAATAATCGAATCTAATACTTTAACTAAACAAGTAAATTTATTATTCAATAAAAAAGAAAACGATCCATATGATATATATCAAATATGTGCAGAAGCCCTAAATGAAAAATTTATTGGTATCCCACCACTATCATTTTCTCTTACATCTATGAAGAAGGTTATCATATGTTGTGTCTGTGGATAACCCCCTTCCTATTTGGATGAGGGGGTTATTTTAATGTAATTCTTCCTGTGCTATTCCATAAGACCTTCTTCATATAAATAAACATGATGCTTACTTTTAATACTTTATTACGACCCTTCGGGTCATGTCTTTCTTCTATATGTATAAGTTCAAGACCTCTAAATAGAACTATTACAACGAATGTAAATATTGAAAATAGTAATTTTGTAAAATATAATGATGTATATATACATTTTACATTCCTTAAAAAATTGATATCTTCAAAAATAATAAAATATATTATTTATTATAATATTCTATTATATATTATAAGTAATATCAAAAAATTTCTAATTAGAAATTTTGATATTTAATAAATTATACCATTATAAAACTTATAACAATAATTATAATATTATTTACTAAGAAATATATTTATATTATCATATTATTTAAATATAACTATATCTTATTTAGTATATGGTATATAAACTATATATCTTATAACTATATATTTTATAACTATTTTATAATTTTTAAATAATAGACCTATAAAGATTCCGTCTACGGGGGAATCCCATCGAAGGGAGATTTTTACAGTAATATTATAATTACATTTATATAATTTTATTTTTAATTTATCCTTATATAATAAAAAAGTTTTATTATTATTTATATTAATTCATATTTAGTTTATAATCTTTAAAGAAATACTTAATATTTTATGATAAATAATCAATATTTCATTTGTATAATTAATATAAATAATATACATTAAGATTAAGTATATAAAATATTTTTACTTATTTTATCTTATATAATGTAAAGATAGTATTCTTTAATAATTAATATTTTATTTTTACTAATTATATTATCTATTATATAAATGTTATATTTTATATAAATAAACTATTTATATAAAGTTACATAATCAATTTTGATTATGTATTTATTTTTTATTATCTATTCATGATTATTCTAATATCTATTATTACTTTATTATCTGATATCATATATATTGGAGTATTTATTTTATTAATATTTAATTTTCCAATTTTTATGGTACTTATAATCTACACCATATAAAGGTTATTAATTAAGTTAATTATTATCCATATAATATGGCTAACGAGTATCACGTTTACTATACTAGGATTTACACCTACCTATAATTAATTTAGTTATTATTAATAAATTTAAATTATAATAAAATTTCATATCAATAACTTAATTCTATTTTATATAAAAAGTTTTTAAATATAAAGGTATTTTAAATAAAAAATACAAGAAGTAAAAAATTGTTACTATAATACCTATGATTAAAAATTATAAACGGTTGGTATAAAAATAAAAACTTTTATATGGATTACCACCATTTAAATATCTAGATAATCTATAACTAGATATTTAAATGGTTCTAGAAACTTCTCTAATAGATGGATAGATATTTAATAAGTGTTTATTTGAACCATAAACATATATTTTTATATTACTTATAACTCCAGTTGTTTTATTAGCTCTTATTTCGTCTGTGTATAAAGGAGGTAAAGATAAAAATTTATTTAACTTAGCATAATCAAGATTTATTTGAAGAATATTATACTTATCAATATTAGTAGATAATCTATTAAAATTCATAACTTGTAAAATACATTCAATAGCTAATCTTACATCTTCCCTTAGATGTAAACCATTAAATAAATTAGTTTTTACCCATTCTAATAAAAGTAGGTTATCAATATGAAGTTTGATTTGAAATATCATAAACGTTTGTATTCTACCAGAAGAAAAATTAGGATTACTAATTCTAAACATGCCTTCTGCATCAGTAAAACCCACAAACCATTCTACTAATTCAGGAGGCCATTCAGAAACAGGTATCTCATAATATTTAGTATGAATCCAAGGATTTGCTAAATTTATACCTTTATAAGAATTAATTAATTGATAAGTTTTAATTGAATTTATAGTATAGTTATGAGTAAAGATTTTATTAATTTTATTATTTTGATCATATCGAACTACGTTTGATATCGAAGAAATTAAGACTTTTTTATTATAGAATTACTTGTAGTAGGTAAATTAATTGAAGAATTTAAATCAAAATTTGATTCAAAATTTTTTAAATCCTTGAATCTTTCAACTAATGTTTTACCTTGAGAATCTTTTAAATTTTAAATAGAACATTGAGGATCATTAGGATTAGAAGAACAAAAATCATTAATTCTTTTTATAGTAGAATCAATTTTAGTTATATCTTGTTTTAAATCATTTATATGAAGATTATTAACAGGAAAAAAATTTTGAACTTACCGGTAATTTTTCAAGTAAATTTGCTGCTATAAGTTTAAAAATAGGAGGTTGGTTTTTAAATTCCAATAAAGAATCAAATCCTAAACCTACACCTAATACTAAACCAGTTCCTGAAAGTAAAATACATCCCCCTTTGAAACAGTATATAAATGCAGTAGTACTAGTAATACCATAATTTACAGGACTATTTCTATAAATCCATTTACCAGACAATATAGTTTTTATGAAGGTATAAAATTTTATACAATTTATTATAAGCATGAAAATTAATTGTATCATGGCTAATATAAATATTATAATATTAAATATAATACCTAAATCTATTTTTTTAAGCCAAATTAATATAGATAAACCTCCATTACTCTAAATATACGAACTAATTGTAAATTAATAAATTTATTAACAGATTCTGGTAAAGTAGGTAAATTATAACCTAATTTAAGACCTTTTATAAGATCAGGTAATAAATTTTTATTGTTATTAAGTTTATTTTGAGAATTAATATTAGTATTAGAAGTAGCTATATCTGCTAATGTATTTTCTAAAATTGAGATAAAAGGTATGAAGAATAAGAAATAAGAGAAATAAAAAACTGTAGATACTTGACCTATTATTAAAAATGGAGCTTCGGCGTGATTAGCACCAATCCACATTAAAATAAAGAAATTAGCTACAAATAACCAATAGAAAAATTTCATAAAAGGTCTAAATTGTAAACTTCTAATTTTAGATACATCAAGAATTGGTAATAAAAATAAAATTAATATAGCAGCAAACATAGCTATAACACCACCTAATTTATGAGGAATAGATCTTAAAATAGCATAAAAAGGTAAAAAATCATATTTTATATTAAATTAATTTATATAGCATAGAAGAATGTATATATTTATTTACTAATTGAATTAATTGATCTTTAGAAGAAAACCATATATAAATTCTAGGTTTATTATCCGCCGAACGCGTAGCGCGTTCCACAGTAAATTTTGTAATTAAAATATTAATTAATAATTCTTCCGCTGCCCCTAAAAGGGGCGGCATAACCATAAGTATTTAAATGTAAACCTTTTCCATGTTTACTTCCATCATCCATTCTGCAACGAGTACAACTCGTTGCAGTTAATATTTTTACCTTCAGAGTTATAAAAGGATAGTTCTTTAGAACGATCAGAACATGGTAAACTTAATGTTACAAAAGTTTTATGTTCATAATATTCTATAGAATTATTTAAAGAAGTTGGTTCGATAGGAACTTTTATATTTGTTCCTATTTTAGGAATATAATATTTATTACAATAATCTTTAAATATATTATATACATGATCAAAATATTCTTTATGTTTATTTGTTTGAGTGTACATAAATCTAGAATTTCCAATTAAAGATCTTTTTTGTATATGACCATCTCCCGAACAGAGTATCTGTTCAGTATTTCAGATACTTCAGATGGAATAATAATTTTATTTTTTCTTCTTTTGATAATTGTTTTTTTATAGGCAATATATATAAGAAATCTATTTTATATATAATTATATTCTATTAATTTATATAAAAATTTGGACTATATCTTTAGTCATTTTTTTTTATGACTATCTCACGTGTAGTCTCTGAGATTCCTACTAGACTGCTCTGCGGTCCCCCCCATCTAAGATGGGGGGGGACTATTTATAAAGTCGTTGGTTATCTGCTGATTATCCATTATTATATCCTTAACATTGTTACACCAATACAATATTTTATATAAATATTTGGGTATTTAAGGTTTTAGAAGTTCCCAGCATATGGTGAGATAAAACACAATTATTTACATAATTGTTCGGCATTTTTTACATACCATTCTGGAACGATCGACGGCGGTGTTACTAAGGGGTTTCCTGGTATATAATTATCAGCTTCTCCCATAAAATTAGGGATAAAGAAAATAAAAAATGATAATATTAAAAAGAATAAAAAGAATGTAACATAATCTTTATATGAAAAATATGGATGAAAAGGTATTTTATCACCATTAGAAGAAATTCCTAATGGGTTGTTAGATCCATGCTGATGAAGAGCTATAAGATGTAATACTATTAATGCTGCTAATAAGAATGGTAATAAGAAGTGTAAACTAAAAAATCTGTTTAAAGTGGCATTACTACAAATATGTTGCTAGTTTTATTAATAATGATTCTTTAAAAAAACTTTATAAAGTTTTTTTTGGAAAACATTTTAATTTTTACTAGACACCTTGTCTAACGACAGGGTTCGGACTATATCATGATATGGCATAATAAAATTATTTACCATATTTAATAGGTATGTTAAGATTTTTATATCTAGAAATTGTTCTCAATTCTTTTAAAAATAATAAATATTGAAGACGTTTATATCCTTTTAATTTAGCATCTGTATCATTTAAAAATTTTATAATATTTTGAATTCCTTTAATACTAGTTGTTTTTATACGAGCATTATTAGTTTTATCTATATAAGGATTAGAAGTAATTTTTAGATATTCTTTAATGACTTCTATTATTTGTAAACCATTTGTTTGACCTATATCAAAACTAGCTATTTTAGAATTATCTTTAGTTGGTTTATAAATAGAAAAACAACCTTCAGCTTCTATAAAACCTACTAACCAATTATTAAAATAAGATGTGTTACAAATTTTATCTAAAGTTTCAAATCTTTTTTTTTCTAAAGGTCGTATATAATTTATTAAATTCTCATAGATAATGATATTATTATTTATATTAGTTTTAAAATTTAAATAATCAAAATGTTTATTGGTTAACATAGGATAAGAATCGAAAATAGGTAATATAATATTTTTTAAATGAATTTTTGATCTTATTCTAAACATTATCATATTATTTCTTCTTTTATCTACCGTACCTATTCCTAACATTTTTTTTATTTTATATATTAATTTAATATCTCTATCACTTACTTCTATACCTAATTCATATTTACAATATTTACCATTTTTTGTTATTGAAAACCAACCATCTCCTTCAATAAATCCTACTAACCATGCCATATCTTTTGCATGTAGTCTCTGAAAAGCCGTTGAATTTATATTTATAAATTTACCGACTTCTGCTGATTTACTTCTTGATAGAATTTTTAACTTATTTTTGATTAAAGGTCGCCATTTTATCGATGATAAAACTACCATTGGCTTTAACAATAAGTATTCTATATCATTATACGAAGTATTTTCAGCATTAAGCAAAATTTTCATATTATATGCTGCATTTTCTACAGAAAAACCCAATTTTTTAAAGAAAATATAATATTTTCTTTTATATTTTTATTTATTCTGCAAAATATATTATATATTTTAGCAAAATAAGCCATCACTTACGTAAGGGATTGGACTATATTTTAATAGAAATTTTATTTCCATTTCTTTCGTGTAGTCTCTGAGGAATGAATGTATAAAACTGAGCATAAAATATTTATAAATATATTACTCAGATCTATATAATTTTATTGTCTTCATAAATCGTGTTAATATGTATATTTTACTTAGTCATGAAGACAATAAAATTATCATTTCCTGCTGATTGTCTTTATATTTAAAATTTTTACTAGACTGCTCGGTGGTCCCCACACCTTTGGTGTGGAGACTCATAAAAAGATAGTATTTAAATATTGTAATAAGAGTTCCCAGCATATAGAAAGATTAACTGGAGCAGTTTATTTTACCCCAGATGAACTGAACAATATCTGTACCAATAAAAGGAATAGCACTGAATAAGTTGGTAATAACCGTAGCCAAATCTTAAAATTTAATTATTGCTTATAAAGCAAGATCATTATAATCTTTATTCCATAATTAAATCCATGTATTTTTATAAAAAGAAAATAAAATTTTCTTTTTTATAAAAACCTTGTGAATAGTTTACTATTAAAGATTCCGACTGTACATTAAGCATCATTTCAGATACTCATTAGTGAACCAGTCTGTAAGGATTAAATATATAACCCACGGTCTTTTAACAGAATAATTAATTGACCAAGTTTTCACTAATATAGCTAAAATTTTCTTTTTTTTTTATTATTTTCTATATTGATTATTTTAATAAATTAAAAATATTAACTATATACTAAGATTGTAATTTATATTTCATACTAGGATGCATAAAAGGACTTACAATTAATTTTAATTTATTTATTGATTTTTTTGGAATATATATATTATATTGATTTATAACACCAGTTTTATGTATAGAAGTATCTAAAGAATAGATATCATCTAAATATTTACTTAAAATTTCTACTTCTTTTAAAGTAAAACAATTAGTACATAATTTTAAACCTGATGATACTTTACCACCATCATCCATTATCCATATTGCTAATGTTAATGGTGAAAGATATTGATTTATATTAAATGGTAGTTTCTTGGTATCATTTTGATACCAGGATTCTTGAATCCAATTAAAACTACTGAATGTATATGTTTTAAATCTTATAATATATCTTAATTTACCAAATTTACCTAGTCTAGTTTGAATTTTAGGTAAATTTGGATTACAATAACCCATATAAGACACATATTCATGTAAAAATAATAGATAATTTTTATGTGATGCTTCTTGATAAAATGATATTCTAGTACCATTACCATGTTTTTCAGCATAACCATCACCTAATAATGAACCAAATATTAAACATAACACATCTGTGTTGTGAGGTCCTATCCTTTTATTAACTCTTATGCCTGGTAGTATAAAAAAATAAATATAATCATTAATATATTTTGGGCAAAATATTTCACCCCAATAACTCATTTGACCATAAGGTAAAACATACAAATCTATCCTCTCAGATACTATCTGATGGAAAAATTTCGACTGTGCATTAAGCATCATATCAAATAAAAATTAATAAATAATTTTTATCTTTCAGACACCCATTAGTGACCCAGTCTGTCGCGATTATTTATTTAACCGACGATCTGCTCCTCAGACAGAGGCTTTTGATCGTTTTCACTAATATAACCAAATATCAGATTATATATATCATAATCTGTATACTCGACGATTATGTCTAATCGTCTAACTGTTAATTATATATATTCCTAATAAAAGTTAACTATATATAATTACTTAACCTACAAGTATTTTTATAATTAATAAAATTAAAAAAGTTTAACATTTATTGAATATAATTAATTTATCAACTTGTTAGATAAGTATCAGTTAGATTATCATTGAATACTTATAAATATTTTTTATTTATTTTTTAATATAATTAATATAAATTTATTATTTTCTTTATTAGTAGAGTTATTAAATTTTTTTTTATTTTCGTCAAAATTGTACAATTTTGAGATTAAATCTTTATTATTAGAATCTTTTATATAAGGATATATACCCATGTTTAATAATAAATCATCTATACTAAGTGATTTATTTTTATAAATAAAATCAATTAATAAAGGATCAGAATAAATTTTATTATTTATTAAAGCTCTTTGTAAAGTCTTGTTGCTGCAGCGCAGCAACAGGGCAGCCAACTGCAGGTTGGGACAAAAGAATAAAAAATTATCTTTATCATCATATAAATAAACAGGATGTTCTTTTGTAATACATTTTAATTTAGTTTCATAACTCATATGAGGTCTTTTTATTGCTGATTCACTCATTTTTTTTTTAGTTTCAATAGATAAATTTTTATTTAAATTTAAATTTTTAATAAATTCTTTCCTTTCTAAAGAAAAATTATCAGACATTTTTTTTCTGATTTCTTCATTATGTTTATAACCAAAAGAATTTCCTGCTTCTGTTAGTATATTATATTCAGGTAATAAAGTTTTTATATATTTAGTTTCTAATGCCAATAATAAAGAATTATTGGTTCTATTTATTATTTCAGGGTTAAATTCTAAAATTATAAAAGCAAAATTAGGTAAACCATATTTTAATATACTATTTTTAATTAATTTACTACCTGATAAATATATTAAATGTCTAGTAAATCTGGACATAAATTTATTAGTTGAAGCTGAACCTATATAATAATTTTCTGTTACTAAATTTAATACCATATAAATTCCTTGTTTATTTTTTAATTCTTTACTCATTTTATCCCGATTTCCGTTCAGATGCAAATCAGTATAAATTTTTTCATATTTTATACTCTTTTTAAAAAGTATAATAGAAGTTCCTAAACTTTTATCATTTATATTAATATTATTATCTACATTATTACTATAATATCTATTTTTCTTATTTATTGACGAAATAAAGATTAATAATAAATGATCTATATCTTCAATTAAATAAATATTCAATGATTTTGGGCTATGTATATAACCCAAGAAGGCTGTAGCCATAACTATTAAAAAGATTACTACACCAGTATACCATAATAATATTCTAGGTTTACTATAAGAACCATAATACAATGCTTTACCCATATGTAAATAAATAAATATAAAGAAAAATGCTGCTGTATTAGAATGCATATATCTAATAATCCAACCATTATTAACGTCACGCATAATGTGTTCGACAGAAACAAAAGCTAAATCTATTGATGGACAATAATGCCATTTTTACCAATTTAAAATTTTTATCTCCTAGTAAAAATTCTCTAAAAATCTCAAAAATATTATAAATTAGATAATTGTTCAATCAATAATTTGATCTTATTATCTCTTTCTAATGTTCTTTTAGATTCTATAATAAAAATTTTAACTATTTTTATCCATATAGAATATTGTAAATCTTTACGCCCCATAAGAGGATAATTAATAAAATGAGGGATCAATTTTTCAATGATTTCATTTTTTACAACTAATCTATATTTTGTAATACCTCGAGTTTCATGATAAACTTTACCAACCTTAAAATAATTTAGAATAGAAGTCAAAATATATTTATCTTTACTATCTTGAGATACTTCCATTACCAAAGTATAATCTTTAACTATTTCATTTTTTGAATTTTTTCGAGTTCTTGTAAAATAGGTAAAAGAACCTTCACCTGTTATAAACCCTGAAATCCAAAAAGGATTTAAATAAAGATTTTCATTTAAAATTGGTAATTCCGTTTCTAAAGAAACCGGTAAAATACCCAATTTATTTAACTGATCTCTCACGAGATCGGATAAAGGTTTATTTAATCTATTTACTAAAGAAGCTATTTGAAGTAACCCGTTTACTTTTACATGAGCTTTAGAATCAATTAAATTTATTATTTTACAAAAATACAAAAAACTAATTCTTTTTGATGTTTGTAATGGATATTTATTAAAATGTTCAATGATGACAAATAAATCTTTTTTTGATCTTACTCTATAACTAGCAAAATTACCACTTATATTAATTTTACCTATATTAAAAAATTTTTGAATTTTTTTTAATAAATTTAAATCTTTAACATGTAATGTAATCTGAAAACTAGGATTTATTGACCATCCAATGCTAGTTTTTGATTGTAATAAACTTATGGTAAAACATCCTTCTCCATCAGTAAATCCTGTTATAAACCAAGGATTAAAATTATTTTCTTTAATTTTATTTGATTGATTTCTATGCGTAATAAAATTAAACTTAATATTGTTTAATTGATTATTTGTTTTGTGATCTCTATAGGATTTTGAAGATAAATTTTTAATTGGCCAAAAAATAATTTCCAAATATTTATATTGAGATTGGACTATATCTTTATTATTTTATAATTATTTATTTAGGTGTAAAAATAAAACGTATATTTAAATACGAAATAAAAATAATATTTCACGTTTAGTCTCTGAAGATCCAGTTAAATTATAATTTAACTGGTTTCTTGCTGATTATCCATTATAATATCCTTAAGATTATTACCATAATTTCATATGTACGATTTAACAGAAAAAGGGTACTTAAGGCTTTAGGAACTTCCAGCATACAGTGAAATTTTATAGCTACGCAATAATCATAGCTAATGTTACACCAGTTAAGATTTGGATTATTAAACATACACCTAATAAACTACCAAAATTCCATATATATGAAATAT
Source organism: Coemansia sp. RSA 1836 (assembly GCA_027578595.1). NCBI lineage: Eukaryota > Fungi > Kickxellomycota > Kickxellomycetes > Kickxellales > Kickxellaceae > Coemansia > Coemansia sp. RSA 1836. The sequence goes on along the minus strand of JANBTD010000032.1, from coordinate 2,668 downwards.
TACTAGGAGCTGGTGAATCTATTATAAATTCATTAGCTAAAGAAAGAATAGGATGATTTTTTAAATTTTTCATATAAAAAATTTTATAAATTCATTTATTTTATGTATAAACATAACTTTATTATGAAAAGTTTTTTTTTTTACAGTTATCGGCTTTGACCGTCTACGAAACGGCAACTTGTTGTCTGACAAACTACTGCTTTCATTAAGCTACAAAGCCTTTTATAAATGCCACTAATCCGAATTGAACGGATAACTTCTCTTTGGAAGAGAGATAGTTTACCAATTAACCTATAATGGCTAAATTTTATATTTTATAGGTTATTTATTTTTACGGATGGTGGGATTTGAACCCACATAGTATAAAACTAATATCATCTAAAAATATCGTGTCTACCATTTCACCACATCCGTTAAAAAATATATATACAATAAATTATTATAAACTAATAAAGTGAAGTTAACTTTACCTTATTAAACTTTATTTGAAACTTATCTATAATGATATGTAAGTCCGGGGCTTAGCTCTGTCTTGGGTCAGCTGATAAGCATATATGCTTATCCGCAACCAGCTGGTGAACACCGTTTAACCCTTTCTAACTCAGCTTTGCCAAGCAGGACTTAATTAATAAAGATAAAATTATAATATGAAAATAAATTTCATTGAGAATTATATCAGTAATATAAATTTAATTATTCAACCACAGGTTCCCCTACGGTTACTATGTTACGACTTAAAACCGATCATGAACGAAAAGTGATAAAATAAAAAATATAAAATAAAGATAAAAAAATTTTTTTTTATTATTATTTTTATTTTTATATTTTTTTCTTACTTCGTATCCCATTTACTCTCGGTCCTTGACGGGCGATTAGTACACCGTCTAGAAAACGATTCACCGTAGCATTGTGATCCACGATTACTAGCAATTCCTACTTAAGATACTCGAGTTTCAGAGTTTCATCTGTACGTAGTTTAAGTTATAGATTAACTCTTTTTATTAATTTTGTTACTTATTGTTTAAACTCTTGTGGCACGTCTATAGCCCAATAAATATAGGTCATGATGACTTGTCTTGATCCCCAAATAAAAAATTGATAAAAAATAAAAGATGAAAAATTACTGAAAACTATAAAAAAAAAAGTTTTTTCAAAAAATTTCTCTAGTTTCGCAATGTTTGTAGTACTATTGTAATTACAACACAGAGGGTTACGTTCTTTAGTAAGACTTAACTAAACATTTGACAACAAGAACTGAAGACAGCCATGTAACGCCTGTTTAAATTTTACTAAAAATTTAGTAATCTAAACAAACCTAATAAGATATAAAAAGAAAAAAAATACAAATATTGGTAAGATTCTTTGTGGATCATCAAATTAAATAACATGCTTCACTGCTGGTTTAGAGGGCCGTCTATTCTTTTGGTTTTCTAGGTTGCCCTAGTACTCTCCAGGTGGAGTGTTTTAAATGTAAATCAAAGGAATGATAATAAATTATTCCCTTAACACTCATCGTTTAAGGTGCAGACTAATAGGGTCTCTAATCCTTTTCGCTACCCACACTTTAGTTACTCAACGTCAGTATATTATAGAAAAAAGCCTAAGCCTTCTAGAGTTCTCTTAAATATTAAAAGATTCCATCCTTCCATAAAAAATTCCAATTTCTTCTAAAATACTCTAGTAAAATAATTTAATAAATTAATTTTTTAAACTTTTATTTTTTTTATTAAAAAAAGTTATTTTACTGTCTAATCACTCTTTACACCTATTTATGATGAATAACAGCTATCCTTTTCGTATTACCGCGACTGCTGGCACGAAATTAGTCAGGATAATTAATAGAGATATAAACTCATAATGATTTTTTCTCCTTAAGCGTATATAAATAATATTACAACCTATAGTTTTTTAACTATTTAGCTGGAGCGATCTTTCGATCCTTGTCCAATATTCCTCACTGCTGGGGTCTTAAACCCATGGTCCTTTTTTCATTACCATTGTGGTTGATCATCCTCTCAGATCAACTATGGATCTTTGGCTTCGTAAGCTATTATCTCACGAATAACCTAATCCAATTTCTAAATTCATCCTAAAGCCAACTACGTTGATAAATAAAAGTATTTTACTTTACCTTAGGGAAGATTTTTTAACTTTATTACTCACCCTTTCGCTGCTTTTTTTTGCTAAACTAGCATGTGTAAAGCTAATAGTAACTGTTCATTCTGAGCTAAGATTAAACTCAAATTATAATTATATGAAAATTTATATAATAAATCATATTGTGATAATATTATTTCCTTATTATAATATAATAAATTTATAATTTTTATTTATTAGAATTAATTTTATTTTTAAGGTTACTATACCATTTTTTTTTGATTTATAAAAACAAAGTTTCTTGAATTTTAGTACTATATAGCGTATATCTTACGATTATATTACTTATAGCCTATTACGCATTGTTATTATGCGCATCTTTAAGGAATTTCTATTGGTAGGTTTCTAACTTTATATGCTTTCAGTTGTTATCCTTTATTAATTTAGCATTCCAGCCGTCGAATAAATTTCTTATTATTGGAACTGGTATACCATAGATTAACTCAACTAATTCCTCTCGTACAATAGTTAAATCCAATTTTTTAATTCCTTTCCCATTAGAAGATAGGAT
>JANBTD010000031.1:0-13569 GCA_027578595.1 Coemansia sp. RSA 1836 | reverse complement strand
CAGCGCTACTTCAACTACATGTGCACGCGGTACGTGTTCAACGAAAGCTCCGCGCAGTACAGCCCGTACCAGTTTGACTTGGGCTCGACGCATAGCCAACTAAAGAGCCACGATGGCGGCTTGAGCAACGACGAGGCCGGTGCGCGGTTTGACCTCGTCGGGCCCAATTTTATCAGCGTCGATGTACCCAGCTACGCCATGGCCTTTGTGCTCGAGATGTCGCAGTTCTTCTACCTCTATCAGTTCATGGTGATGTGGCTCTACTACTACTGGAACTACTACATCATCGGCGTTATCGACACGTGCATTATCCTGCTGTCGGCCATCGTCAAGGTCGTCGTGCGCGTTCGTAGCGAGCTGCGAGTCAAGCGCATGGCAGAGCACAGCGAGGCTTGCTCGATTTTGCGCGATGGCGACTGGCAGGAGCTTAGCACCATCGACTTGGTGCCCGGCGACATCTTCCGCGTCTCTGCCGGTATGCACGTGCCTTGCGACGCTGTGGTTCTCGGCGGCAACATTGTTAGCGACGAGAGCTCGTTGACAGGCGAGCCCTTGCCAGTGAGGAAGTTCCCCATCTGCGACGACGACGGAGTCCACGATCAGAGCGGCGCGGGAAAGATCAACACGCTGTTCGCCGGTACCAGCATCTCGCAGGCTCAGTCCGTAACAGCATCCGACGGGTCGGTCTCGGAGCCCATCGGCCTGTGCTTGCACACGGGGACTCAGACAGACAAGGGCCAGCTAGTACAGGAAATTCTATTCCCGCAGCCGATTTCGTTCATCTTCAACGAACAGCTACGTCTGGTCTTTGGAATCCTGATCCTTTACGCCGTCCTGGTGTTTATCTTGGCGATGGTGTTCTACCAGACTCAGCCGTCGGCCTCTTGGTTTTACGCCATGTTCTCCTGCTCTCAGCTCATCTCGCCTCTGCTGCCGGCCGCCTTGGTCATGGGTCAGTCGATAGCCGCAAGCCGCCTGAAGAAGAAGCAGATCTACTGCGTCAACTTGGATCGCGTGATTATGGCGGGAAAGGTGCAGATGTTCTGCTTCGACAAGACCGGCACTTTGACCAAGGAGGGCCTCGAGTTCTACGGCGGGCTGTGTGCTCGCACCAGCAGCAGCAGGAGCAGCGATGACATCAAATCGATGTCATTTAGCTCGTTCATCGACTCATTTGGTGCCCTGCCCGATCTGATGCGCACTGCTGCCGCCACTTGCCACGCTGTCGCCGAAGTCGAGGGCGGACTGATGATTGGCAACCCAGTGGACATTGAAATGTTCCGCACCACACAGTGCAAGATCTCCACGACGCCAACACCCGGGGCTCTCGACACCATTTTGGTCCCAGACCAGCACTTGCAGCTGGATGTCGTCAAGCGCTTTGAGTTTTTGCACTCGCGTGCCTCAATGTCAGTTGCTGTCCGCGATCCTCGCGACGGCCACGTGCACGTATTCGTCAAGGGCTCGTTTGAGAAGATCAAAGAGCACTTGGATAGCAGCACGGTCCCTGACGACTATCTGCTGGAGGCCAATCGCATGGCTCGCCAGGGCGGCTATGTGCTGGCAGTGGGTCACCGCGATCTTGGCGACATTGAGTTGAGCGAGATGCAGAACTGGAGCCGCGACGATATGGAGGACGGCTCGGCGCTGGTGGGCTTTATAGTCTTCAAGAACTTGCTCAAGCCCGATACACCCGAGGCGATATCCAAGCTCAAGGACGGCTCCACCCGAACCATCATGATCACGGGCGATACTGCCTTGACTGGCGTGTTTATCGCGAGGAACGCTGGACTTATGAACGAGTCTGCTACCGTGTACTTGGGCGACTTGAACAAGGCCGGAGATCTTTTCTGGACAGATGTCGATCGGGAGGAGGCAGTCAGCCAGTCGGTCATCGATGCTGTCATCGATAGCCGAGCTGATGGCGACGTTGAGCTGGCGATGACAGGCAAGGCCTTCAACCACCTTGAGGACGTCGGCCTGATCCGCCAGTATGTTCTCTTTACCCGCGTGTTTGCGCGCATGCTGCCAAACGACAAGGTCAGCTGCGTGCAGCTGCATATGGAGCGCGGCATCACGGCAATGTGCGGCGACGGTGGCAATGACTGCGGTGCTCTACGCGCCGCGCACGTGGGCCTGGCACTGTCCGACGCCGAGGCGTCAATTGTATCGCCCTTCTCCAGCAGCGACCGCTCGATCAACTCGTGTGTCGAGCTGATGATCCAAGGCCGCTCGGCTCTAGCTACCTCGTTTGCGGGCTACCTGTACCTGATTCTGTATGGCCAGACGATGACCTTCCTCAAGATCTTCTCGTTCTACTTTTCAAACACGGCTGCGAGCAATACGTGGATCTGGATCGATGCCTTTATCAACACCATCATGTCGATTTGCGTCGCCTACAGCGGTCCAGCGACCAAGCTCTCCAAGCATCGCCCCACCGCGCGCATCCTAGGGCCACAGGTGCTGGCGACGGCACTGGGCACGGTCTTTATCAACTTTGCCTTTTTGGCGGGCGCGTTCGGCTGGCTGTATAGCAAGAACTGGTTCCGCTGCAACGAATTCGACTCGTCGACTACCGATATCGCCAAGTGGTGGCTCTTGGCCGACAACTACGAGGCGTCCATCCTGGCCTTTGTGTGTCTGTTCCAGTTTGTGAACAACGCCATGGTCGTCAACTTTGGCTTCCACTTCCGCCGCCGCTGGTACCGCAACTACGCGCTCGTGTTCCTCTGGGCCGTGTATGTTGCAATCATCTCGATCGTGCTGCTGGCGCCGACTAACTGGCTGGGCTGCCGCTTCCGCCTCAACTGCGGGTCAAAGGGCGTGCTAGCGAGTGAGTTTGATATTCACCCGTCGTTCAGCATCGAGGACTACAACAGCGTCATTGGGCACAACATCATCCCCGACGGCAGCCGCTTTGAGCTCTGGGGCATTTGCATTGCAAATATGTGCGCTACCATTCTGTGGCAGCTCATTTTTGCGCTGTACCCGGTCCACTCGACGATGAGAAAGCAGCGTCCCCTGCGCAGACTTTTAGTCAAGCTGTAAGAAGTATTTCCAATTTGATATTTGTGCAAAGAAAAAATGAGCAATTTAAGGCCGAGCTACAACAACGACGACAACAACACGAAAGGAAAGAAAAGGGGGGCAAGACCAGCCGCGGTCCACAAAAAGCCAGTCTAATCAGATGACGCGGATGGTGTTGCCATCCAGCGCGAGATTCAGCTGGTCCTGGCTGTCGCGCTTGTGCTTGTCATCGCTGCTCTGCCTGCGGCTGTCGCCGCTGTCGGTGCCCAAGTGGTCGTGGGTGAGCGCCGAGGGCGTCATGGTCATGTACGAAAGCGATGACGACGAGAGCCTCGCCGACGAGGCAGGAGTCACTAGCGCGCCACCCGCATGATACTCGCTGGATTGTAGCGCCAGCGACATGGGTGACGAGTGCTCAGCGGCAGCAGGCCAGAGCTGCGCCATCGAGAGCTGCGACGAGGACTTGTGCGGTGGCAGGTAGAACGATGTCTTTGACGAGAGCCGACGCTGCCCAATAACGCCAGCGCTAGGGCGCCTGTTGAGAGTGGGCATCGGCGCCATGGCGGCAGATGCAGAAATTGAGCTTGCGCTTGGAGAGTGCCCGCCTCCGAGAGTCAGAGCACTGAGGCGACGAGTAAGCAACTCGCTCGGGCACGCGGCCATGCTAGACAAGCCGGTGCCAGCAGAGTCCCCTCCTCCTCTAAAGTCGTGCTGTTGTCCGTACGTGTTTTGCTGCAGCGACTGCATGCCCTCAAACTGGCCGCTAGCTCTCATGGCCAGAGTATGCGACTGGCGCGCAAAGTGAGCAGCAGAGGAAGGCGACAAGTCTGTTGCGCCGTGCGCTGTAATCGGAGTTGCCAGCATCGACTGATCCTGCGGGTGATAGTGGTAGAACGGCTGCGGCTGTTGAGAGTATCCGCCGTATTGGTGAGCGGGCAGCGTGTTCGACATGCTGCTCCTAGGTGCGTCGTTGCCGCCACCAAATCCGTCAGTGGTCGAGGCAGCCACAGAGTGAATCGGAGAGAGCGTGTAAAAGGCCGAGTGAGGAGCCATGGAGTACCCGCTCAACATATGATGCTGCTGGTGCTGCTGCTGCTGCTGAACGTGAGGCGAAGCGCCCAGATAGCCGGTGCCGACAGGCCCAGCCAAGTTCTGGGTATTGGCAATGGTGTGGGCAGAAGGCGAGGTATGCAGCGGGGCTGAGTACGCAGCAGGCATGGCGGAGTGAGAAGACCTTTCATCCGCTGCCTCTGCGGTAGCGAGGCCTTGCTGAGAAGCCGCCATGCCGAGCATCGAGGCCGACGAGGCGCCTGCAAGCGAAGCCCCACTAAGCCCAAGCCCGAGCGCAGTAGACGAGGGCGGCGCTACAGCTACAATGGCCTTTCCCAGGCTCACAGAGCGCCGGGACATCTGTCCTTGCTGGTCACTGACGCTGTTCCGGTGCGAGTTGGCGCCGCTGCTGCTGCCGCCATTGCTGCTTTGCTTCTGATGATGATGATGGTGGTGGTGATGGTGGTGGTAGTGGTGGCGGTGGTTGTGGCGCGCGTGGCTCTGCGATCTGCCCCAGCTCAGACGGACGCGCGACCCACCCAGCACGTGGCCGTTGAGCGAGCGCATAGCCGCCTCGGCGTGGCCTCGCTTGGAGAACGTCACAAACCCGCAGCCGCGGTTGGGCGGGATCTTGCAGTATACCACGTCACCATATGTGGCGAAGAAGTTGTGCAGCTCCTCCTCGCTGACCGGGTGCATGAGTCCGCCAACAAAGACCGTGGTGTTGTTGGGATCGGTGGCCGGGTTGTACAAGGCATTGCTATCCGCCGAGCTCGACTCTGACAGAGCTGGCGACCCGGCGGCATCCCGCCCCAGGGCGCCATCGACCATCTGGTACTGTTGCTGCAACTGCTGCTGGTGCTGAAATGAACTCATGGTTGGCGTGCGCTTTGGCGTCGCTGTCGAAACGCGAATAGCCCGTGACCCGATGACCTGGCTCTGCATCTCGACGAGCGCGCGCTGCTGGTCAGCTTCGTCGGCGAAGCGGACAAAGCCGTATCCCCGCGGCAGGAGAGTGACGGGGTCGGTGACGATCTTGGCCGTGCGCACCGAAACGTACCTGCTTCGAAATTCGTGCGCTAGCTGAACATCGGTGACCTCGGGCGCCAGATCGCCAACAAACAGGGAAAACTTAGGCCCGTCTAGAGAGACCGAAAGCGACAAGGCACTAGGTGCAGCAACGTACATACTGCTCAAGTTGCTGCCCGGGACAGCCATACCCCCCGAGCTATCAAGTGCTGAGGTGGCAAAGGGAGGCAGCTGGGGGTATCCGACGCCTAGGGACATGCCAGGCGAGCCAAGACCGGCGCCGACCATGCCAGTGGCCCAGTTGAGGCGGAACAAGCGGTCAGAAGGAGCAGGCATGGCCTTTCCATTGTACAGGGCAAGAAGGCGCTCGGCATCGGCATGGGTTGAAAACTCGAGAAAGCAGTAGTTTGCCATGGCGCCCGTCATGCGATCGCGAATAACCTTTACAGCGACGGACTCGCCCATGCGCGCCCAGAGCAGGCGGATGTAGTCGTCGTCCATCCAAGGCTCGATGTCGCCCATCCACAGCTGCACGGGGGCGGCCGCTGCTGCTGCTCCGGGCGAGGCATACATCAGCTCTCGCAGATGCAGATGGCCCTGTTGCTGCTGCAGGTAGCCCTGTTGTTGCTGCTGCACGGGAGAAAAGGCAGGACACAATATCGGATGCGACATGGAGACGGGCGTGGCCAGCGAGGGCAAGGGCGACTCTGGAGCGTAGTCGCCCAAATACAGACGGTTTTGCATAAGCATTTGTTGCGGTGGCTGCTGAAGAGAGCCGGCCATGTGGTGCGTAGGAGTTGCAAGCGCAGACAGGGACGTCGTCGATGAGAACTGGAGCTGGCCAAACGAGTGAGAGTGCGATAGCTGGGGCGGGATCTGCTGCTGAGGCGCCTCAAAACTGGCTGCGGCTGTGCCTGTGGCTGTGCCGGCAGAGTGACGGTCGATCAATGACGGATCAGCCATGGTGGACAAGCGGCGTAGCTCAGCGGAGCTGTGGTCGAATTCAAATTCGGCGCTCGAAGCCGAGACCGCAAACGGGGTGGAGTACGCCATGAACGAGAAAATGCGGTGGACCGCTTGCGAGCCACTGGATGCTGGATGTGGGGGATATGGAGGCCTCGCGGTTCCTCAGCTGAGATGGCAAAAACTGGACTGGAGGAGCCAACCAACCGTATGCAAGGGGCCCCGGGGGGGAAAAGGGTGAGGCGAAAAGTCACAGACCTCGCTTGCGCGGAAAGGGAGTATGCTTGGCTGGATGCGAGAGCTAGCACCGGCGTACGCGGCAAAATCGACAGTGCGTCGGGCAGCGGAGATGACGGTGCGGGACGGCAAGTGGTGGGTCTTCTCGAGCAGCAGTAGTGGTGGTGGTGGTGGTGGAACAAGTGAGATGATTGACAGAGAGAAGCGAACAAGGGAAAGGGATGAGCTAGAAAATAAAGAGAAAAGTATGAAGATGACAGAGAGCAGAGCAGAAAAGAAAGAGAGCGCTGGCAAAATAAGAACGAAGGGGATGTAGTGCAGAGCGAGGCAGTGCGTGCGGGCACTGTGGGGGGCAAGAGAAGCTCTCTTCGCCAAAAGGGGAAAAGCTGCGCGCAAGCGAAAGAAAAAGAAAAAGAAAAAAAAGTACTTTTCAATGCCTGGGATAAGGGACAGGATTCAAAGCCCGCTTTAATCAAGTAGCTTGGGGAGAAGGGTGCGCTCGCGGCCGAAACGGCTGGGCGGATGGGCAAAGTCACTGCCCCAGCCAAGCCAAGGTGGGCAAGAGCGAGAAGACGAACGAAAAAAAAAACCTCTGACTTTGGCCAGCGAGGGGGGTGCCTCTGCTTGTCGCCGGGGGGCTGCTGCTTGGGTTGGGAAGCGCGAAAGAGAGCTGGGCAGGCGAGACTGCAAGGTCGGACAAGAGCCTTTTTCAAAGACGCGGCGAGGAGGCAAAGATGACGAAAGAGCTTGAGTTGTGCCGCGCCGTGCCGTGCTGTGCTGTAATGCGCTGCACCAAAAAAAAATGAGAGCGAATAGGGTCGGTGACAGACGATGAGTATATCCAAAGGTGTGGGGAAGAGCAGCAAAAGGGGTCCAGCAAAAGGTAAGAAATAATAAGAGATGTGAGCAGTAGGCTGAGCAAGAGAAGAGAAAAGAGAGAGCCCAAGGACGCTTAAGAGCGGGGCAAATGAAAACACAAACATCAATAATGCTCGTCTCTTCTCTATTGCCCAGTAGCCTTGAGCTACAGCACGAGCCTCCTCCGTGCGGCCTGCTCGGGTCAGCTCAATCCAACTGTCAGCGATGCTCCTGCTCGGCGCCTGGGGGAGGATATTCGTGCAGCTGTGCGCCGCGCCTACTTCCATTCATGGCGATATTTCCGGCAACCCCCACCTCCGACCCGCCACCACCACCACTACCACAGCAGCAGCAGCAGCAGCAGCAGCTACCGCGCCCACGCCTGTGCTTGCCTGCATCTGAAGGCCACAATACGCATGTTGGGCACAAGCCTCCCTTTCGCATACACTAATTTTTGTCTTGCGTAGGGCGACATGTGTGCTCCAAAGTCAGCCTTGCGTCAATCGTCGTACTCCTCACTACACATGACCCGCTTACTCAGGATTGTCAATTACTCTGGCTTGGGCGCTGACGCCTTGCATGGCTGCTGTTTGCCTCGTATTTGCGCTCCACGCAGCCAACGCGGCAATGGTAACAGAGGAGAATGGTTTGACAGCTGCTCAGCCCGCTTGTGTGTTTGCGCTCCTTTTCTGCAGCCTATTCGGGGGCCTCAGCGCTCGGCCTGTTAATGAGCCTTTTGGTGAGACCTTTATAGCGCTCAGCCAAGCTCTCCCAAAGCCTTTATTATTATTTTGGCTGCCATGAATTGCCTTTTTCAGCGAGTATGAGTGATATCCAGTGCTGATGTCGCCGCCGCCTCCTCCCCTTGCGCGCCCTTGTCTGGCCATGTCGTCTTTTGGGCTAGCGCCCTGCTTTATTAGTCTTATATGTCGGCACAATAGCCGAGCAGCTTTGATCCGCAATAGTGCAGAGAGGAGCGCCCAAGAAATTGTTGATTTGGCTTGAGTTCCTTGCTGTTTGTTGGCCTCCGAGTTCCCCGCGTATCATTGCCTCAGCGTGCAACTGTGCTCTTCCAACAACAACACTCCTGACACATTGTGCATTGCGGCCCCTGGCGATACCAGCGCTGTACCATGTTCGCCTCCATGTCCGGTTTGCTAGTCGCAGTGGCAACACTGCTGGCTGGTCTATTTATATCGCCCGCGCCATCGCAGATTTGAATAAATAGAATCAAAATCAAAACAACAACAACAACAGCAACAGCAACTTTGACGCCAACATCAACAAGCAGCCCTTCGCACCTTCGTGCCATATGCAGTTATTTTGGCGATGCCAGATTCTGCCAGTGAGAGCCCTGATGAATACAGCTACATTGTCTGCCTTCGGATGCCACGCCCTTCTCTTTCTCTCGCTTGGGCTGCCTATGCCGAACCAAAATACAAAATATCCGCCATTGTTTTCTCTCCCCCCTAATCTACCAGATTTTGCCTCAAGAACACCTGTGCAAAGCCACCAAAGCAGCGGCCCTGGACAATCGTCCAGCTTTCACTGGCGTATCTCTAGTGTGCATAACTGCCGCCCTCGCCATTGTGCTCTGGCAAAAATAAAAAAAATAAAAAACAAAAAACTGGAAAGCGAGAAATAGTATCGCCAATCCGGCACCTTTGCGCCAGACTGGACACTTGTGACGACAGACGCGGTCATGTAGGGAGGGGGAGTATCAATCCTCTGCTAGTAACCTGCCCAAAGCGACTCATCAGCGCTCTTGGCATGATTGGCAGCAGGCATCTGCCAATCGTCCGCATTTCACGTGACATTCTGCATTGCTGACAAAAAAATCCTCCGTTTCTTGTCGCCAACATTCTCAAATTCCCTTCTTTCTCCGTCCTTCCGATTTCGATTGTTTTTTTTACTTTCATTTATTTTCATTTTCGCAGATCGAATTTCAGAACACGCACAATGCTTTCTAGAGCCCTACGCGCGCTTGGGCCTCGCACTGCCAGCAGCAGCCGACTGGTGGCTGCAGCTAGCGTGGCCTGTTCGCGCGGACTGTCTACCACCGCGCGCTTTGGCGCCGCAGCAACGGCAGAGGCGGTGACAAACCACAACAAGCCCACGGGCACTACCGAGCTCGATAAAAACACCATGCCCATCTACCTTGACGCGCAGGCTACCACTCCCCTCGACCCCCGAGTCCTCGACGCCATGATGCCCTATATGACAGAGAGCTACGGAAACCCGCACTCGCGCACACACAAGTACGGCTGGGAGACGGAGCAGGCTGTCGACAAGGCGCGAGAGCAGATTGCCGGCCTGATTGGCGCCCACCCAAAGGAGATTATCTTTACTTCGGGCGCTACCGAGGCAAACAACACGGCGATCAAGGGCGTTGCTCGGTTCTACAAGGGAAAGAAGAACCACATTATCACGGCGCAGACCGAGCACAAGTGCGTGCTGGACTCGTGCCGCGTGCTGCAAGAGGAGGGCTTTGAGGTCACCTACCTGCCCGTGAGCAAGGGCGGCCGCATCAGCCTAGACGACTTGAAGGAGGCCATGCGCCCGACTACAGCGCTGGTCTCGATTATGACAGTCAACAACGAGATCGGCGTGGTACAGGATATTGCAGAGATTGGCAGGATGTGCCGCGAGCGGCGCATATTCTTTCACACCGATGCGGCCCAGGCGGTTGGCAAGATCCCGCTTGACGTCAATGCCATGAACATTGATCTGATGAGCATCTCGGGCCACAAGCTCTATGGGCCCAAGGGAGTGGGCGCGCTATATGTGCGCCGTCGCCCGCGCGTTCGCCTGGAGCCCATCATTACGGGTGGCGGACAAGAGCGCGGTCTTCGCAGTGGCACCGTGCCGTCGCCGCTAGTGGTTGGCCTTGGTGCTGCCGCAGAGCTGGCTGCTCACGAGTTTGCGTATGACTATGCGCACGTCACAAAGCTGGCTCAGCGCTTGATTGATGGCATCCAGTCGCGCGTCACGCACGTCGTGCGCAATGGCGATCCGGCGCATATGTACCCTGGCTGCGTCAACCTGTCCTTCTCGTTTGTTGAGGGCGAGTCGTTGCTAATGGCGCTGAAGAACGTCGCGCTCTCGTCCGGGTCCGCGTGCACGTCAGCATCCCTTGAGCCATCGTATGTACTGCGGGCGCTGGGAGCCGAAGATGACATGGCGCACTCGTCAATTCGCTTTGGCCTGGGCCGGTTCACCACAGAATCCGAAGTTGACTATGTTGTGGACAATGTCGAGGCCCACGTCAATCGCCTGCGCGAGATGAGCCCCCTGTGGGAGATGTTCCAAGATGGCATCGACCTTAAGACGATCCAGTGGTCGCAGCACTAGGCAGGATTTATTTCTTTATAAAGTGGCATTACGCGAATAAGAACTATTGCGAGGCATAGGCCATCTTCCGGGCAGCTCTGCTGCTGTTGCTGGCATCTCGCTCTTGCTTGCACTTTGTGGTATCTACATGCTCTTCGATTAGTCGCTGCACGCGCTCAACTCGCGACTGCGAAGACCTTGCCCACACGTCTGCCCACTCGCTCAAGGCCTTTGCAGGCAAGGGCACGCTGTCTGCTCGCAACGCAATTAAGATGCAAGCAGCGGCCATGGCTTGTACTGGCTCTCGATCCACAAGTCCGGCAATTACAACGTTGTTGGCTATGAGCCAGGCAAGTCTGGCAACATTTTTGACTTGAGCATCTACTAGTTCAGTATCGTCTGGTGGTATGCCCCTTTTCTCCCACCACGCCATGCCATACAAGATTGACGCGATCCAGCTGTGCGGCAATTCGACGTTGAAATTAAAGCCAAGTATTCGAATAAGCACCAGCTCGGCCTGTGTCATAGTATTGCGCAACGCGTCCATTTGCTCATCAACTGGAAGAAAATCGCTGCTTGGGTGCGCCAGCTTGTACCCAACATTGATTATGTCTCGCTGCTTGCGTGGCTCCTCTGTTGTCTTTGCTGCCAGGAAAAGGCAAAGCAAAACACACATATGCGATGGAATTATGTCATTTCCTCGGTCAGGTAGCCTCTGACTAGAAATATAGTCACAGTACCGATGAAACAAAACCATGCCTGTGGCCCAGGTCGATGTAGGAAACAGCAGCATGCCAGCTGCACGCTTTGCATAGTCAATCTCGTCTGTTGTAGCTCGGCGCGCCATTAAGAGTAAATCGATATGTACTGCTCAAGTAAAATCAAATAAATCTGGGAAAATAAAAACCTCTGCATGATTTGATTTTGATTGAGTCGTTGTATTGGAGCCCTGTATGGGCACGAACTGAGGCAGCTGGCACCGAAATAAAAACCTCCACATATGCTACAGCTTTGCTAAGAGTGCTATCGTGTTTTGGTTGGCTACAATGGGTTGGTCAGGTTATTTGGTAGCAAGACATGCATATCCCCCAAAGTACTACAGACTCGCCTTTTTTATTTTTATTTTGCACAAAGAGGTTCTATTATTAAAAAAGAGATAACACGGCCAAACGTATAAAAGAAAGTATAGAGAGCACGTCATCCCTCAGGCTCTGAAATGGTCAGCAGATCGGAATCGCCTATATTATTTTGTACTCTTATAACTTTAGCCGTCAGGTGTTTACTAGAGTTGGTACTTTTCCAGATATTGTTGTTGCCAAGAACAACAGAGCCGAGTCCTCACTTGAGGCGCCTCTCGAGCCGAGCTGAGCCGAACCACTTGAGGCTGCCGGAATGCTCGGAATGTCAAGATTGGATGGATATTTGCCAGTGCACAGTGAGTGTCCAGTGACAGAGCAGGGTCATGCCGACCATGCTCAAGCAGTGCAGCTTGGGAATATGCCAGCATCACCCAAGGACGTCCACCACAGTAATGCAAATGCATGCAAGGAAGTTGTCTATTCCTCTTGCCGCGCTCAGATTGTTTCTATACCTGGCACTGAGCCAGCGACTACAGCGTACGCAGAATATGATGCTAGCACAGGACAGATGAGACAACTCCCTCATCACCATATAAATTTGGATGGCAACAGGCCGCCAAACAGAACTCCCCAGACAAGCCCCAGACAGATATAGTAGCCTTCTAGTAACCTTATTAACTCAATCGACATTTGCCTTTAACCTTTTTATCGCCTTATTGAATTATACTCTTGTAACTTTGTCCCCTCGGTGCGCACTAGCGTTGATACCTTGCCAGGTGTCAACAGTATCAACAGATGAGCAAATGGCTCAGAAAACGAGGGGGTTGTAACTCAGCTGGGAGAGTGCTAGCTTTGCATGCTAGAAGTCCAGGGTTCAAATCCCTGCTGCTCCATAATCTTTTTGTCTCCTTACTTTTTTAGCCAACTGCCTTTTCTTCATCGCTCCTTTTTTGCTCCACACTGTTTGTTAGCACTTTGGAAGGTCTCTAACACCGTCGCACCAGCGAGTTTAAAAAGGAAAAGCGAGATAATATAATAAACGCGTAAAATAAGGCAAAAGGCAGTAATCGATTGAGGCAGGACAATATCAGAAAAGGGCTATCTGTTGCTAAGGGGGCTACTACTTGGTCTTGGCCGTTTTAGCGGCTTACTACTGCCCAGCTTTATAGTCGGGCTGGTCTGCACATTTTGGCAGGTGTGCCCAGTGCTTGGGTCATATTCTTGGTAGATGACTTGTGTTGGCTTAGTGCCAAGTATTTGAGTAACATACGAGATGCCCGGGGATCGAGACCCCGTTACTCCAACGTTATTTTTTTTCCTTGGTCAACTATGTTATAACTGACACGAGCTTACATGGGCAGAGTTCTCAAAGAATACCGCTCACCTTTTGCTTTCTTCATCTTTTGCTTTATCTTCATCACTCCTTATTTTGCTCCGCACCGTTCAATACCAAAGTTTTTGCGGCACAATTAGCTACTTTACCCAGTCTAATCACTTAGCTACTTGCATTTCTAATACTCTTGCGAACATTCGCTTGCTGCTATTTTCTCAGTAATTAACTTATTTTAAAGCCATATTGTGAGCGTGTGTGCGTGTGCCCCATTCACACTCACACAAATAATAAACTCTGGGGAATTTAATTTTGGAGCAACACCCCCGCACCAAAAATAAATTCTCTTTGGAAATTGTTACCTGCTACTGCTCCAGCCCGCTACCTCCATTTGCAAAAAGTTGTATGCCATCCAAGAAAAAAATGTTTGCGAGTCTGCCTTGCACAAAGGCCGCACCTGAGGAAAGCAAGCAAATAATGCCTCGTTGGATTTGCGCCTTGGGAAATGCATCTGAAACACCAGAGAACTTGTCGCCTGGTGGACCAAAAAAGGACCAAATGCACAACTGCCTCATTCTGGGAGGAGACATATAAAGGCTACCAACACCAGCATTATCGCTTTATTTTTTTGTTGCAAAAAACCTCACCTTCCATATAATTCTCAAG
>JANBTD010000030.1:1880-13636 GCA_027578595.1 Coemansia sp. RSA 1836 | reverse complement strand
CTGCGCTTAAATAACGCCGCTCAAGCTGCCGCACTGACGCAAACTAAAGAAAGCGCACTTCCTCTTTCCTGTAAACGCACTCTTGTAATATCCACTCATCCACTCACTTCAATGGCAAGAGTTGTCGCCACAGCATCGGCATTGCTTGGGCAGTTCGTGTCCGAGCTGAAAGTCATTGGGGACATACAACGAAGCATGCCTCAAGGCTACACGCCGACCTGGATCGAGCGCAGTTGGTTTTCGCTGTTTGAAGGGCGCAACGAAGCCCTCGTGTTCGGCATCATATCATTCGCACTCCACCAGGGAGTCTACTACGGGCGATACCTCCCGTACCTGATCTGCGACTACATCCCCGCCATGCAAAAGTACAAGCTTCAGCCCGACCGCCAGATCAGCAATGCTCAGTGGTGGAAGTGCGTCAACAGCCTGCTATTCAGCCAGGTGTTTGTGCAGCTGCCAATGATGATGTTCTTTCTCCCGGCTGCAAAAATGGCGGGATTCGACTGTGGCGCGCCGTTTCCAGCCTGGGCTCGAGTGGCATTCCAAGTGTGCGTGTTCTTTGTTATTGAGGACTTTTACCATTACTGGGCGCATCGCATGTTCCACTACGGCTTTTTGTACAAGCGCATCCATAAAGTGCACCACGAGCACACCGCGCCATTCGGCATTGCCGCCGAGTACGCACATCCGCTCGAGACCGCGGTCCTAGGTCAGGGCACAATTGCCGGACCGCTGCTGTTCAACTACTTTATCGAGCAAGTGCACATCACCACTATGCTCGTATGGATTGCCGCGCGGCTTTGGCAGACCGTCGAGGCACACTGCGGCTACGACTTTCCGTGGTCGGCGAGCCACTGGCTGCCCTTCTGGGCCGGTGCTTCGCACCACGACTACCACCACATGGCGTTTGTCGACAACTTTGCGTCGACCTTCCGCTGGTGGGACAGCATCTTTGGTACCGACCGGCGCTACCAGGAATACGAAGCGCGGCGCACAGCAAAGGCAAAGGCCGAATAAAGTCCATATTTTTTTGCTTAATTTACGGATATGTAAAATTTTAATATACACCATTTGCTTTCCAAAAAAAAGAATGTGATGTCAATATATAGTGAAGCACACGCGCAAGACGCTAGAGCGCACATCGGCGAGAGAAATAAAAAAAGCAAGAATATCAGTGACAGTAGCACCTTTAGGCGTCGTAGTTGGACGCATGGACGTTGCCGCCACGGCCCGTCCAGTTGGTGTGCACATAGGTGCCGGGCTTGTCCTCGAGCTCGTAGGTGTGAGCGCCAAAGTAGTCGCGCTGAGCCTGGAGCATGTTGGCTGGCAGGCGGGCAGTGCGGTAGCCGTCGTAGAAGGACAGGGCAGTGCTCAGTGCGGGGACGGGGATGCCGATCAATGTAGCGGTGCTAATGGCGTTACGCCAGCCTGACTGCGCGGTGGTGGTGGCCTTCTGGAAGAAGGGGTCAAACAGCAAGCACTCGAGGGTCTTGTTCTTATCGAATGCGTTCTTGATGTCGCCCAAGAACGCCGAGCGGATGATGCAGCCGCCGCGCCACATCAGGGCGATGGAGCCGTAGTTGAGGTTCCATTTGAGCTGGTGCGAGACCTCGCGCATCAGCATGAAGCCCTGAGCGTACGAGATGATCTTGGACGCATACATGGCCTGCTCGAGGTCCTTGACCAGCTGGGCCTTGTCGCCAGTGTACCTGCTGGTGGTAGGCCCGGAGAGGACCTTTGACGCGCGCACACGCTCGTCCTTGATCGACGAGAGGCAGCGCGAAAACACGGCCTCGCCAATGAGGGTCACTGGCATGCCATAGTCGAGGGCGGCAATGGCAGTCCACTTGCCAGTTCCCTTCTGCCCGGCGGCGTCGCGGATCTTCTCGAGCAAGGGCTGACCGTCAGCATCCTTGAAGCGCAGAATGTCGGTGGAAATCTCAATCAAAAAGGAGTCTAGAACGCCCTTGTTCCACTGAGCGAATATCTCGCTCTGTTCGTCATCCGTGAATCCGACGCCGTCACGGAAGATGTGGTAAACCTCCGAGATCAATTGCATGTCTCCGTACTCGATGCCGTTGTGGACCATCTTGACAAAGTGGCCAGCTCCGCCCTCGCCGACCCAGTCGCAGCAAGCGGCGCCGTCAGGGGCCTTGGCAGCAATTGCCTGGAAGATCGGCTTGAGGTGAGGCCAGGCCTCGGGGTTGCCGCCTGGCATGAGGCTGGGACCGTAGCGGGCGCCCTCCTCACCGCCAGACACGCCGCAGCCAACGAACAGGATCTTCTTGCTCGTCAGATACTCGTAGCGGCGCTGAGTGTCGGGGTAATGCGAGTTTCCGCCATCAATGATAATGTCGCCCTCCTCGAGATGAGGCAGCAGGGTCTCGATAAACTTGTCGACGGCAGCGCCGGCCTTGACAAGCATCATGATTTTGCGGGGGCGCTTCAGCTTGGCAACAAATTCCTCGACCGAGTGGGCGCCAATGACCTCGGTACCCTTGGCTTCGTTGGCGAGAAAGTCGTCGACCTTGGAGACCGTGCGGTTGAACGCACAGACCTTGAATCCGTGGTCGTTGATATTCAAGATCAGGTTCTGGCCCTACACTCACTTGTCAGCACAGCGTTGGAGTTTGCGGAGCTAGATTAGCACTCCATCGTACATCATAACCCGTTGTTGCGCGCAAAGAGTGTAAAGTGGCAGCAATATTAATAGAAAAAAGTGCGCAGTGTTAACGTACCATGACGGCGAGGCCGATAAGGCCAAAGTCAGCGACGGCAGAGGACGACATGGCTATATGGTCGCAAGGTCGAGCAGTGTAATTAGAGGGCGGGAAGCAAGGGGAGCTGTAAGGCGGTTGGAATGGCTCAAGCAGACGACACGGCGGTCAAGAGCAAGTAGTAATAGCGTATATTGAAGCTTCTTCAAAAAATAGTAAGTGAAAGGAAGAAGAAAAGGAGAAGAGGTCTGCCCGAGCTTCGCTTGTTTGTCGTTGTCAGCAGCCGAGGCCCTCTCCCCCCAGCCCTCGAGATAACGGCCTCCCTAATCCGGGCGGCGAGAAGGAAGCGTGGAAACTCCCCGAGCCGCACCCGCTCTTTTTTAGTCAGCCAAGTATCGTTCCCTGTCGGGGGATTGTCAGCCAATTGCCTGCGACACGCATGTCCGTCCATCCTCACGCTCAGCCACGGGACAAATAGGGAGCAAATAGCTCACGGGGGCTGAGCTGGATTGAGCTGGATTGCGCTGAGCAGAGGGTAATGCACATACTCAGGCCATGATAGCATTCCCGGTTTGCGATGACGCGGAGGATTTCTACTCGCCATGCAGATAGGGGCCCGCTGGAGCCTGCATTCCTAAATCAGATACACCTGGATACGTGTGCTGTGAGTCACATTTTGAAGAGCAAAAGAAAAGTGAGAAAAGAGTAGGAAGCTACTAAGCAGACAGCTTCTCGCGCAGGATCTTGCGCAGTTTGACGGCGTCGGCGTTGAACTTGCGGATGCCGTCGCTGAGCTTCTCGGTGGCCATTTGGTCCTCGTTGAGGGCCCAGCGGAAGCTGGCCTCGTCGAACGAGACCCTCTCAATGGCATCGGCAGCAACAGCAGCCTCGAGCGACAGGCGGCGGGGCAGATCAGCCTCCTCGCTCTGGAGCTCGCCCAGCAGCTGAGGCGAAATGGTCAAAAAGTCGCAGCCAGCCAGCTCCTTGATCTCGCCCGTGTTGCGGAACGAGGCGCCCATGACAATGGTGTTGTAGCCGTGCTGCTTGTAGTAGTTGTAGATGGCGCTGACGCTCAGCACGCCGGGATCTTCATGCGAGGCGTAGGTCTTGCCAGTGTCGGACTTGTACCAGTCCAGGATACGGCCGACGAACGGCGAGATGAGCGTGACGCCAGCCTCGGCGGCGGCAACGGCCTGAGCAAACGAGAACAGGAGGGTCAGGTTGCAGTGGATGCCGTACTCGGCCTCGAGCTCGCGCGCGGCCTGGATGCCCTCCCAGGTCGAGGCAATCTTGATCAGGATGCGCTCCTTCTTGATGCCCACGGAGCTGTACATATCGATAAGCTCGCGCGCCTTGCGGATGTTGGCCTCCTTGTCAAAAGAGAAGCGGGCGTCTACCTCGGTCGACACGCGGCCAGGCACGATTGCCAAGATCTTGGCGCCAAAGTTGACAAGCAGCTTGTCAAAGGCCTTCTCGACCTGGTCGTCAAGGGTGCTGGCCTCGCTCTTTGCCCACTGGATGGCTTCATCGATGAGGGGCGCATACTGGGCCTTGCCAGCGGCGGCCAGGATCAGCGAGGGGTTGGTCGTGGCGTCGGTGGGCTTGTACTGGTCGATGGACTCAAAGTCGCCCGTGTCGGCGACGACGGTGGTGTACTTCTTGAGCTGGTCGAGGACGGTGGTAGCCATTGTAAGAAATAGGAGTAGAAGCGGTGATAGTAGTCAGTTGCTTTAAGAAGGTAAGATCGAGGAGGACGAATAGATGAAACTACTAGAGGCAAGAGAGGAGAGGAAGAATGAATGAAGCGCTCAGGCCCGCCCCTTTATATCAGCGTGTCAAAACGCGGAAGAGGGGGAGAGGAAGTGGCAGGCTCTGATAGTAGGTGATTCGCTCGAGCCGCGAGCTGTGATGATCGCCTTTTGTCAGCGGTTGGTAAGCTGAGATGATCGCATGGCAGGCCAGGCTAGATCAACGTGAGCAAAGGCACATTTATCAGCAGGCCCAATATTGCACCGTGTAGGTTTGCCCTATTTAGCAGGCAGGGCGGGGCGCCTCGCTCTCGCTCTCTACCTCTCTCCTCCAACTTTTACTTCCGTCTGCTATTATTTATTAACGAGCTCTTTGCTTCTTCTACGCACTGACCAACACCCTCTTGATCAACAACAACACGGTCTCGTATCTGAATACCTACCATGTCGCCGCCGGCACCTGCAGAGATATGCCGACCCAGCGCTACGCTCAGCGCCGCCAACATCTCAGTGGGAGCCGGAGCCAGCGTAACAACGGCCACCAGAGACTTTGACTCGATAGAATCAGCGGTTGAAGCAATCCGTAAGTGCACGGCTTTTGCATAGGCGGTATCACATGCATAGCAGATCAAGCACCTTGCTTATCATTTTTTCTTTCTTTCTGTCGCTTATCCTCAAATAGGCAATGGCGAGGCCGTGGTGGTCATGGACAACGAGGACCGCGAGAACGAGGGCGATCTTATATTCGCGGCTGAAAAGGCGACGCCCGAGCTGCTGGCATTCACGATCCGGTACAGCAGCGGGTATATTTGCGTGGGCATGCATCCAGACCGGCTGGACGAGCTGGAACTGCCTCTGATGGTCAAGGACAACACTGACCCGCTGCGCACGCAGTACACAGTCTCTGTTGATGCGGCGGAGGGCGTGACGACGGGGATATCGGCTGCGGACCGGGCAAAGACCATCTGGATCCTGGGAGACTATAGCGTCAAGAACCCTAGCTCGCTGCGGCGGCCGGGGCATGTGCTGCCATTGCGCGCACGGAAGAATGGGGTTCTGGAGCGCGGTGGACACACAGAGGCGGCTATAGATCTTACGCGGCTGGCGGGACTCAGCCCAGCAGGCGCCTTGTGCGAGCTTGTCAATGACGACGGAACGATGAAGAGGCGCGATGACTGCGTTGTGTTTGCCAGAGAGCACGGGCTGAAGTTGGTGACTATCAGCGACCTAGCAGCGTACCGCAGAGCACACAACTGCTGAGTCGGTGATGATGAGGTCGCTGAATTGGAGCCCTGTATACAACTGCCGAGTCGGCGCACTCTCCTTCTACTACATTACCCACAACAACTAGTGTTTATTCAAATGGAACTGGAACTGATATGCAATGGTGTCTATATCGTGTGTCTAGGTTGTTTTTGTTTGCATACGTATTGCTTTGCACATGGCTACTGCCACTACCGGTCGCGCAGTGCTCATCCGATCGGCTGCAGGCATCTCCGCAGCAGACGCACTGCCGTCGAACGTGGGCCGCGCATCGCGCGTGCACGCGCTGCTCGAGGCATTCGGGCTGTGCAGGGCAGTCCGAGTGGTCGCGCCCCAGCCAGCAACAGACGCCGAGCTGGCAGAGTTCCACTCGGAGGAGTACATCAGGTGCGTGCTGCATCCCGACGAGGCACCAGACGGCGACGGCGACAGCGACGGCGACAGCGATCCTGGCCCAGGCGGCGCAGCGGACCGGCTGCAGCGGTTCGGGCTCCTGTACGACTGCCCCGTGTTCGAGGGCCTGGAGGACCACGTGCGCATGGCGGCTGGCGGGACGCTCACAGCCGCCGACTGCCTGGTCGACGGCGGCGCGCGGGTGGCGATGCACTGGGAGGGCGGGCGGCACCACGCGCAGCGCAGCCGGGCGGCGGGGTTCTGCTACGTCAACGACGCGGTGCTGGGGATCCTCCGGCTGCAGGCGCGCTTCGACAGGGTGCTGTACATCGACCTGGACCTGCACCATGGCGACGGCGTGCAGGGCGCATTCCTGCACAGCAGCAGCGTGATGACGCTGTCGCTCCACCACCACGCCCGCGGCTTCTACCCAGGCAGCGGCGGCGCAGCCGACGAGGGCCGGGGCCGCGGGGTCGGGCGCAGCATCAACGCCGCGCTGCGGCATGGGGCCAGCGACGCCACGTTTGCACGCGTGTTCACGGCGGCCGCGGAGGCGGCAGTGGACGCGTTTGGCCCGCGGGCTGTGGTTGTGCAGTGCGGGTGCGACGGGCTGGCGGGCGACCCGCACAGGGTCTTCAACCTGACTGGCCAGGCGCTGGTCGACGCGGTCCGTGCGGTCGTCGCGTGGGACCTGCCGACGCTGCTGCTGGGCGGCGGCGGGTACAACCACGCCAATGTGGCGCGGTGCTGGACGCGGCTGGCGGCTGTGGCGGCGGGCGAGGGAGACATTGCGCCCTCCGAGGACATTCCCGAGCACGCCTTTCTCGGCGACTACGCGCCGGCGTTCGACATGGCAATTGACGCCACGCTGGCAGCCGACGACAACACCAATGAGTCGATCGAGGCGACCATCAGCGCCGTGGTTGCGGCGATCAGGATCTGATCACGCAAGCAAACATCACACACACACACGTCGTGCCAGAGTGCGTAGCTGAGAAGAAAAAAGAGTGCATAGCTGAACGCGCGCTCTTCAGCTCCCTTTGCTTTCAGTTGATATATTTTTTATTCCATGTTTACATCGCCCAGCGTCAAGCCCAGGCGGCGGGTGGTGGGGAGCCTGCAGAATTCGCAGGAGCACTCCTTAAATGCCTCACAGGAGCTTCATATTTCGCAGGACCTTCATAGTTCGCAGGACCTTCATATTTCGCAGGAGCAATCCTTAAATGCCTCGCAGGAGAATGCTGGCGACGACGGCGAGCTCACGCTGCTGCGCGGCGACCGGCACGCGGTGTTCGAGGTGGGCACAATGCCCCCGGCGGCGCGGCAGCTGCTGGCAAGCAGCGACTCGGCGGCGGCGTGCGGGCTGAGCTCGGCGGCACAGTTCGCGTATGTGGCGACAGCAGACACCTGCGTAGTGTGGTCGCTCGCGGGCGGCAGCGGTGCGGCGGTGCACCGGCTGGCGATGCCCGACGCAGAGAGCCTCGAGGCGCCGGCGGTTGCGCTGGTGGCGGGCGTCGGCGCCGGCGATGTGGGCGTGGTGGCGGTCGGCAGCCTCGGGCGCGTGCGGTATTGGGACCGCGTGGTGTTTGGGCTGGGCGGCGCCGCGCAGTTCCACGCGGCGGCGCTGGCGCTGGCTCCGGCCGACCGGTGCGAGCAGATCGCCGAGGCCAGCGCCGGGCTGTTCGTCGTGGCGACGCGCAGCGGCTGCCTCTTCCGCCTGGCGCTGCAGTCCACGCAGGGCCAGGCCGGCCTGGACGCGCGCGCGCTGAGCCGCGCCGCCGGGCCCCGCGCCGGCGTGCTGAGCCGCATGGCGTCGCTGCTGGGCGGCAGCGCGAGCGACGGCGCCGCGGACGACCGGCTCGTGGCCGTGGCGCGCGGCGCGCGCACGGAGATCCGCCACTCGCGTGAGGTGTACGCGCTGACGCGCACGCGCCTGACAAAGTGGGTGGTCAGCAGCGCGCACGCCGAGCGCCTGGCGTACTCGCTCGACCTGCGCCCCGCCCTGGCCGGCGCGCTGGCGCCGGCGCTGGGCCCCGACTTTTGCGTGTACGACGTGGCTGCCTCGGCGCGCGGCGCGTGCGTGCTCGTCGGCGCCGGCGAGCGCCTGGCCGTGGCTGTGCTGCACGCCGCGCACGTCGCCGCCGAGCCCAGCGTGGCGGGCCTGACGCTGCTGCGCCACGCCGCGCCGCAGCCGCAGCCGCAGTCCGGCGCGCAGCGCCCGCGCCTGGTGGTCCCAGGCGGCGGCCCCGCCGCGTTTGTGGTGCTGGGCCAGGCTGTGGTGGCTGTGTCGCTCGAGGAGGGCGCGGCGTTCGAGGAGGCCGTGACCCTGCGCTCGGGCGACTGCGTGCTCGCTGCCTGCGCCGAATCAGCGGATTTGGAGGGCGATCAGCGCGTGCTGCTCGCCTGCCGCCGCGCCGGCATTCTGCGCATGGCCGCCGCTGCCCAGGGCCCCGCCAGCCGCAGCGAGTGCGCCGGCGGGCCGCAGCAGGCGCAGCTCGAGCAGGCCGTGTTCTTCGGCCACGACGCCGCGCGCAATCCGCTGGCCTTCGCCATAGCGTCGGATGCGGCGGGCGCCGACCTGGCGCTGCAGGCCGCGGCGCTGCGCGTGTCGCACGCCATCCTCGACGGCTCGTCGCGCTTCGTCGCCGACCGCCTGGACGTCGGGGCGCTGCTGCGCGAGCGCCTGCGCCGCGCCCACGCCGTCGCCCAGGTGCTGGCCGACAACGGCCTCGCCGCGAAGCTCAGCGCCGCCGCGCGCGCCCAGCTGTGCGCCAACGCCGAGAAGCTCGCTGCCGCGCAGGCGCTGTGGGACCTGCAGAACGCCGCCTGGGCGCGCACCGGCCCGGCGCTGCAGCTGCTGGCCAACCTGGCCGCCGCCTTCCTGGAGTCCTCGGCCCAGCAGCACACGCAGCCCAAGGACCCGCTGCGCCACTTCTTCCGCCTGCACTGCGCCGCCATCGGCGATCTGCTGGCGCTGATGCACCGCCGCCTGCCCGCGCTGACCCGCGCCCTGGCTGTCAGCCCCGCCGGCGTCAAGGACGGCCAAGTGGTCTCCTACGAGGCCTCGCGCATCGCCGCCGCCGTGCTGCAGCCCGCCTTGGCCTACCGCTTCCAGCACGCAAGCCTGTACGCCGTCGGCGATCCTGCGCACGAGCGCTGGACCGAGCACCCCGCCATCACCGATCTGCTCGTCGACCGCCTCGAAGCCTCCTACTCCCTGTGCCGCGATCTCAGCGCCAGCCACTGCCAAGCCCTCTACGACCGCATTGCCGCCACTGCGCTCCCCGGCGACGAGCGCTCCAACAGTCACGCCCTGAGCATCTTTGACGATGCTGTCAGCGTCAGTCACGCCAGCCTCTCCTCTGACGACGACGACGAGTCGCTGCGTCTCCTCGTGTCCGACGCCAGCGACGATCCACACGCCTCGCCGCTGGCGCTGATGCGCGAGACCATTGACCAGATTGGCCCGCTGGCCAACCTGTGCTTCCGCGTCTTTGTCGACCGCATTGCACGCCTGGCAGCCTCCAACTCTGCCGCCGCTCACGACCTCTCCGAGCGCTACGATGCCCTGCGCCCGCGCTACCTGCTTTGCCTGGTGCCGCTGGGCCGCGCCCCCGTTGCCTTCCGCCTTGCCGAGGAGTACCGCGACCTAGCCTCCTTGGTCACCCTCGTCTTTGTTGCCGACCCTGCCAATGCTGCCGCTCATCTGCGCCGCTACGTCGGCCGCTTCTCAAAGGACTTTGCCGATACGCTGCTCGCCTTTTACGAGCGACGCGCCGCATGGGCCAGCCTTCTCCACACGCAAGACGACAAATTTGACAGTTGGTTGAAGGACTACATCGATCTGCGAATCGCCGAGGATCCGCATGGCCCGCTTGCTCAAGTCGGCTGGATCCACGACGTCAAGCTAGCCGACTTTGGCGCTGCTGCTACTCGCCTTGCCCGCGCTGGGTGCGATGCCGACGAGATCGACCACGCACGAACCATGCTAAGCCTTAGCAAGCTGGCATTTGTCGCCACCGAGTCGCAAGAGCTTGCTGGAGACGACAACGACGGCACTATGGCCGAGGCGCGCTCTCGACTTGAGGATGCCTTGGAGCTCTGCGAATTGCAAGCCAGTCTTTTGCATTACTTTACCACTTTGCTTCGCCGTGACAGCGACGAGGACAATGCCGATGCACGCAAGGCCGCCTACGATGCTGCCCTGCACACAACTACGCCCGAGCTTCGCCACAGTCACCCGGCCCTCTACATTGTCTTTAGCGAGCTGGTGCGCCGCCTGTGGAATGGCCAATCCCTGCCCGTCGAGGACTTGATTGACGTTTTGACCTTCCCCGACTGCCTTTATCCGCTTGACAGCTCTGCTGCTGTTGCTGTCGACGAGCAGGACGAGCACAGCAGTGCCGTTGTCCGCGAGCGCTTCAGCCAGTCTGTCGATATACTTTGCCGCGCTAGCTTTAGCCTGCCGGAACAGACAAGGGAGTCGGCCCTGCGCTCCATCTGGCGCCGCGTGTTCCTGAGCGACAACTGGCCTGCAATACATCGCAAAATCACTGGCAACGTCCCCGACAGCGTGCTGCGCTCTGAGCTCCTCAGCACCAACCTCTACCGCGTGATTCACTCGTGCTGGGCAGTCCGCGAGCTGGCTCACCCAGACTGGTATCTTTTGCCCGCCAATGCCAAGGCCAGCCCTGACATTGATTATCTTGTGTCCACGCGTCTAATGCCACAGTTTGGCCCTGAATCTGCTAGAAGTGGCGGCAAGGCGCGGCGGGAGCCTCTGGCCACAACAACTGCGCTGGCTCTCGCTAATGACTACGCCGATGAGGACAGCCGCTTGCAGGCCGCCATTGACTGTGGCCTTGACGGCTACTACTCGGAGATTTTGCGCATTGTCGTTGAGCAAGCCGGCACACCTTCTCGGGACGACGACGACGACGGCGATAACGACGACAACGACGACGACTATGAGAGCGATGCCCAAATGGACACCGACTAAAAATATACATATTATTCTCCTTTTTTTTATTTCAACATGGTAAATTAGCCGCATGCGCTGCGTCTGTGCACACACGCACTTTAAGCTATTGTCTAGAGCCGGAGCTACCAGACAATCGCAATTGTATTTGCACGGACGCTCGCAAGCACTTGAAGTGGGACATGTGCCCAGCCAGCAAAGCGCCGGCAGCCTCTCTGCTCTCACGCATACGCCGCCAAAATAAAACATAACATTATTTCCTCTTTGCCTAACGTTGAACTTTGCCTAAAGCGGCCGTCGCCATTGTTGTCTGTTGCAGCTTGGGACTAGGGTACTAGAAGCAGTGAAAGAGGCGATGCCGACTGCTAATTAGGCGCGCTGCGGTGATATGCAACCTGCCAATTGTTCCCAGGGCGTCCCTGAGCAGCAGCAAAAAAAACGTAGCAAACGTTCTCTATCTCTGGATGAGGGTGGGTGATGCAGTTGTATTTGCATAGTTCTTTTGTCCACGCTGGCTATATAAAGGCACAGCTTCCAACGCGGCATGAATGGAACTGAGCATCTTTCCCCCCCCCCATTCCCCACTTATTCGCAGAAATATTGCGCCTTTTATTTGCAACAACTAACCAACCAACCAACCAAATCTCTTCTTTTTTT